>JAJMDO010000052.1:0-98655 GCA_030573635.1 Blastobotrys ciferrii | reverse complement strand
GATACATAGGAACGGGTCTGCAGCTCACAAAACAGCAGGTAAAGTCCAAGAACCGCTAACATTACACTAGAAGATTATGCCGAACGAGAAGTTCCCCCAGCAATCAACTACTGGGCTAGGAGCTGCAGGGGGGCAATTCCTGCACTCTGTTCTGCGAGGCTTCAACGAATAGAAACTAAGATACTACCCGTGGTCTCGAGCGAAGCGAGCCCAGGGGGTCTGGGGCGTGCCCCCAGAAAACTACACTGGGTTAGGTTTGCAGGGGCCAGCCCCCTGCACCCCCTGGCTCTGCGAGGCTTCAACTAATAGAAAGAAAAACCACTACCCATAGACTCGAGCGAAGCGAGCCCAGGGGGTCTGGGGGCGTGCCCCCCAGATGTCAACTGCTGGGTTAGGATTTACAGGGGCTGTCCTGCACCCCAGTGGCTCTGCGAGGCTACAACTAATATAAACCATAAACTGCTACCCATAGCCTCGAGCAAAGCGAGCCTAGGGGGTCTGGGGCGTGCCTCAGAAATCCAGTTGTGGGTTAGGGTTTTAAGGGGGTTAGCCCTGCACTCCGGTGGCTCTGTGAGACTTCAACGAATAGAGACAATAAAATAACTACCCATAACCTCGCGAAGCGAGCCCAGGGGGTCTGGGGGCATGCCCCCAGAAAACACCTGGGTTATAACAGGGTAAACATATTGTCCAAGGAAACTAAGGAACAGCCTGTGCTTGGCGAGAAGAGTCGGGGAAGAAAAATTGGGCGTTTGGATCCTTGATTACGGAAGGGTGCATCGTGCATATGCACGTGACGAAATTTGAATGTTGAATGATGTTATTAATGTGGGGAAATGCAGGGAACGTATAACTTGGGCGATGAGGAGAAGGCCGGAGGATCCGATAACGAGCGACGATCTATCGCTGAAGCCGCCAGAAATGAGGGGCGGGTGGAGGGTCTGTCTTGCTTGCACTCATCCGCTGGTCTGTCGGCTAAAGCCCTCTCTCCGCTTGGCTAAGGTTGCATTGAAGGCACCCGCTGTCTCGCCAAGACCATTATCTTAGATTCGACTGAGACACGCGCACGCACGGCGCAACGCACGCAATTGCAGCCATCCGCCGGCGCCGGATCAATTTTTCTCTTTTTGGACATCCGAAAGCATCCTCTCCATCCTGAACTGACCAGAAACGGGCCCAGGTAAACGTTCGACACAAAAAGTCACCAAATGGAAACCTAGGACACGTGTCGATCATTTCTGCCCTGCCTCGTCAGAGCTAAGAAATGCGGGGACGCGTTAATAAGGACCACAAAATAGCGTGCATGTCTCACATCTCCCGAGAGGGACAAACACTTAAAACCTCATGGAAAATATACCCAAACGGCTTCTCCCCGCTCCCAGCCCTCGCGTGTTTCACCGCCCTGAAAAATTCTCGTCATCTTACATTCTTATTGCTCCCCTATAGAACAAGCTCGGCCGTTTTGCCCCCAGTCCCCCTGGGCTCGCTTCGCTCGAGGCTATGGGTAGTGGTTTTTTCTTAATTTCTATTCGTTGAAGTTTAGCAGAGCCACGGGGGTGCAGGGGGCAAACCCCCCTACAAGCCCTAACCCACAACTTGATATCTGGGGGCACGCCCCCAGACCCCCTGGGCTCGCTTCGCTCGAGTCTATGGGCAATGGTTTCTCTTTCTATCAGTTGAAGCCTCGCAGAGCCACGGCAAATCCTAACCCAGTAGTTGACATCTGGGGGCACGCCCCCAGACCCCCAGGGCTCGCTTCGCTCGAGGCTATGGGTAGTAGTTTATGGTTTCTATTCGTTGAAGCCTCGCAGAGCCACGGGGTAGCCCCCTGCAAATCCTAACCCAGAAGTGTGTATGATCAGAATTTTAGTCTCCCATTTACTTAATAATTGTATCTAAACCCTCTCCACCCAGGGATCGTATTCTTCTTTTCCAGAAAAGAAGCAAAAGCGTTCGTTCTGCTTCGCAGAAGGTTTGGGACCCAGCCCTCGGCAAAGCCGACCCAGGGGGTCTGGGGGCCTGCCCCCAGCAAACTTCGCGCAGGGAATCGTATTCTTTTCCGGAAAAGAAGCAAAAGCGTTAGTTCTGCTTCGCAGAAGGTTTGAGACCCAATCCTCGGCGAAGCCGACCCAGGGGGTCTGGGGGCGTGCCCCCAGCAAACTTCGCGTTTTACAGAAAAAGAAGACTAGGGGAAGGGAGAATCCGGCGGAAGTGTGTAGTTTTTTGCTTTGATTGGTTGTGGTGGTTGGCATGAAAATTTTTGCATGAGCCGCACATCGTGCGGGCCATGAGCTATATGCAAGAGGGCGAGACACAGCATGTGCGTCTGGGGTAAGGAGGTTTTGCTTGTCTTAGGAGAAGGGATAGAGAAGTGAATTTATGGAGGCTGAGGATAGTTATAGGGGGAGGTGGCGGATGGATGGATGGATTGACGGGAGGAGGGGTCGGCCGCCGCAGGAGGGGAGATATTATAGATAAAAAGATAGGATGTGGAGATAGAGGGGTATGAGACAAGATGCAGGAGGCGAGCTGTGATTGGTTGAGGCGAGGCTGATAAAAGCGGGTAAGGATTTAACAAACGGCCACGGTGAGCCCGCCGTGATTTACATATCACTCGTGGAGCGTTTAGCGTTTGGGTTTAATAGAGGGGTAACGGCGCCATCGGAGACTACGATTAGTTGTGTATAAATAACCCCGGATCGCCACCACCTATCCGCCTTTTCTTCCCCTAGCTTTCTACTAGCTTTCTTACTTCTTTTTCCCTCTCTACTCTCCTGTTTCTTTGCAATGTCGTCGTCAGAGCCTGCTGCTGACGTTGAAAAAAACCAGACTGTGGTGGACGACGCCCATCCCGCTACTAAAGATGAGACAGTGACGTCGGTGGAGTACTCCAAACAGGGACGGTTCAGGAACTTCCTGGACTCGTTCAAGAAGAAGGACATGTCTGAATACGAGGGCCTGGGTCTGACGGATGCAGAGATTGCAGCTCGCGCCACGGCCGATGCTCCTTTGAACAGGTCGTTGAAGAACCGACATCTGCAGATGATTGCTATCGGTGGGTCCATTGGTACAGGTCTGTTTGTGGGGTCGGGTAACTCGTTTAGAACCGGTGGCCCCGCTGCAGTGCTTATTGGCTTCTCATTGGTCGGAACAATGTTATTTAATACTGTCCACTCGCTCGGCGAATTAGCCGTGCGGTACCCTGTCTCAGGTTCATTCTCCACATACTCCACTCGGTTCATTGATCCAGCGTGGGGGTTTGCCATGGGCTGGAACTATGCTCTGCAGTGGTTGGTGGTTTTCCCTCTGGAGCTTGTGGCGGCTTCTTTGACCATTGGTTTCTGGAGTAGTGATGGAACTGCTGCTGCGACCGTGAATCCGGATGCGTGGGTCGCGTTGTTCTATGTCATGATCGCGCTGATCAATCTGTTTGGTGTCCGGGGCTACGGTGAGGCCGAGTTTGTATTCTCCATCATCAAGGTTGTTGCTGTTGTTGGCTTCATCATTCTGGGAATCGTCATCAACTGTGGTGGTGGGCCCAACGAGGGCTACATTGGTGGTCGGTATTGGCACGATCCAGGCGCGTTTTCCCATGGGTTCAAGGGTGTCATTTCAGTGTTTGTAAATGCTGCATTTGCCTTTGCCGGAACTGAATTGGTTGGTCTAGCGTCTGCTGAGACTGAAAATCCACGTCGCCACCTGCCTCGCGCCACCAAACAAGTCTTCTGGCGTATCTGTCTCTTCTACATTGTCGCACTCTCCGTCGTGGGTCTCCTTGTGCCATATGACGATCCCAACTTGATTGGCTCATCGAGCTCCGACGCTAGTGCCTCCCCCTTCGTGATTGCCGTCAAGCGAGCCGGAATCAAGGGTCTCCCCAGCGTCATCAACGTGGTGATCCTGATCGCGGTCCTCTCTGTCGGTAACTCCGCCGTATTTGGCTGCTCCAGAACCCTGGCGGCCCTGGGTGCCCAGCGACAGGCCCCAAAGATCTTCGCGTACATCGATCGGAGGGGCCGACCAATCATCGGCATCGCTGTCACCCTCACATTCGGCCTTATCTGCTTCCTGGCCGGCTCTGACAAACAAGGTGAAGTCTTTGACTGGCTTCTTGCCTTCTCCGGTCTTTCCTCCGTCGTTACCTGGGGCTCCGTGTGTTTATGTCACGTGAGATACAGACGGGGCATGAAGGTTCAAGGCATCTCAACCGACGTGCTTCCGTTCAAGTCTGCCCTGGGTGTGCCAGGTGCCATGTACGGCGCCGGACTAAACTTCTTAATCATCTGCCTCCAATTCTGGGTCGCCCTTGCCCCAGTGGGAACCGACAAACCAGACGTGGAAAACTTTTTCAAAAACTACCTCACCGTTCCAATCGTGCTCGCCTTCTTCATCCCCTGGAAAATCTGGCATAGAACGTCCTTTGTACGGGCCAAAGACATGGATCTCACCACTGGTGTCCGCGAGCTAGACGTCGATAAACTCATCCGCGAAAACAAAGAAGAGCGCGAACGTATCAAATCCAAGGGCATTCTCTACAGAATCTACCATTTCTGGTGCTAACTCTCATATTGTTGTTTGTATATTACTGTTTAATCTGACTCTTAATCTATACTACCTGCCAATAACCCAGTAGTTGATATGCCCCCAGACCCCCAGGGCTCGCTTCGCTCGAGGCTATGGGTAAGTATTCGATGAAGCCTCGCAGAGCCACGGGGGTGCAGGGGGCTAGCCCCTGCAAACCTAGACCAGTAGTGTATTTCTGGGGGCATGCCCCCAGACCCCCAGGGCTCGCTTCGCTCGAGGTTATGGGTAGTATTCTATTGCTTCTACTCATTGAAGCCTCGCAGAGCCACGGGGGTGCAGGGGGCTAGCCCCCTGCAAACCTAGACCAGTAGTGTATTTCTGGGGGCATGCCCCCAGACCCCCAGGGCTCGCTTCGCTCGAGGTTATGAATAGTATTCTATTGCTTCTACTCATTGAAGCCTCGCAGAGCCACGGGGGTGCAGGGGGCTAGCCCCCTGCAAACCTAGCCCAGTAGTGTTTTTCTGGAGGCATGCCCCCAGACCCCCAGGGCTCGCTTCGCTCGAGGCTATGGGTAGTGGTTCATTCTTCCTATTCGTTGAAGCCTCGCAGAGCCACGGGGGTGCAGGGGGCTAGCCCCCTGAAAATCTAATATTTTATGGGTCTGATCGAGGGGGCTACGTATTATGTTCAGTCTTCGATAATAGAAACAGGTTAGAGAGGGGATATTATATATGGGCAAAGTGAATGGTAAGAACGGTTGAGCACGAGGCCAGTTAGCGCTAAGACAAAGGGCGGAGAGGGATGCAGTATGAAAGTCTAGAGTGGTGGATTTGGCAGGCCTGTGGGTCAGTTTGCTTTTAAGATGAATTAAATTATGTATGGATCGTTGAAAACCTATATTGGTTATGTATTCGCCATTATCCTGAGACCAAGGACTCAACAGAGAATTATTCGACCAGCAGCATTCTGTCTGGTTGAAGAAGGGTTTATAACAGTAGCGTAGAAACCTCTTCAACAAAAACGAAGAAGGACTGATGGTACAGCAGATGATGTATTGATCGTCAAAGCAAGCGTTCACACTCCAGTGCGAGCGCTTAGACGACTTGTGGCTTGAGCTCAACCAGAGTTGGGCTGAAGAAAGAAAAAGAATCCGATCGAGGGAAGCCGCCTCCTTTTATACTTCTCTCCTCCACCCTCGCTGACTAAGCAACAGTCCAGAAATCCCTGCGGTCTACAAGTTACACCCCCTTCACAGACCTAAGAAGTGTCTATTTCCGGTATCTGGGGCACTCCCCCAGACCCCCAGAGTCGGTTCCGCCGAAGGTTTGTGGGACCTCCGGCAAGCGGAACATCGCTTTTTGCTTCTTTTTATGGAAAATGAAGAGTACCACTTCATGGAAGATGGTTTATTCCCGGTATCTGGGGGCACGCCCCCAGACCCCCAGCGTCGGCTCCGCCGAAGGTTTGTGGGACCTCCGTCAAGCGGAACAACACTTTTTGCTTCTTTTTCCGCAAAAAGAAGAGTACTACCACTTGTAAGGTCCCAGATATCACGGCCGGAGCTGCTGGGAGATAGAAATGTCAATAACCTTTTTAACGAAAAACTGCAGATACGGTTAATCCCGCTAGGGGAGTGTGGGTCAAGGTGATGCTGAAGGACTTGACTGCAAAATAGTGTGATGAACACATTCATCTTGCACTCAACGAATAGAGCATTATCCAGGTCACTGAGCGAAGCGAGCTGGGGGTCTGGGAGCGTGTCTCCAGAGAACACCGCTTCTAGGTTAGAATTAGCAGGGGGCTAGCCCCCTGCACCTCCGTGGCTCTGCGAGGCTTCAACGAATAGAAACCATAAACGGCTACCCATTTGGCATTTAATCAGTTTATTATTAAATGTCAAATGGGTAGCCGTTTATGGTTTCTGACATCAATCCTTCGTTAAAAGATATAGAAAACATCAACCATGGTGGCGTGTGAACGAAGTTGTGGTGAGTATAGCTTCAGCTGATAGGACTATTTTTCCAACCAATACTGCATCTCTATTAAAGAAGATTGTTCTTGCGAGACTAGAGTTCTGGCCATTAGTAGTTGATCCGGCTACCTTTGAAAGATAAACGAGCCACAAACGAAATTTGGCTTGGTCCACAATGATGTCAATATGAAACAAGTGAATGCGTTGGCTTCCTTGATAGGGTATGCCACATGTCTTCACATGGAATCCTTTTTAGAGAAACGGCTACCCATAACCTCGAACGAAGCGAGCCCTGGGGGTCTGGGGGCGTGCCCCCAGAAAACACCGCCTGTGAGTTAGAATTTGCAGGGGCTAACCCCCCCTGGACCCCGTGGCTGCGAGGCTTCAAAGAATAGACCCAGCTCTCGGCGAAGCCGACCTCGGGGGGGTTGGTTCGGGGGCGTGCCACAGAAAACACCGCTTCTGGGTTAGGATTTGCAGGGGGGCAGCCCCCTGCACCCCCGTGGCTCTGCGAGGCTTCAACGAATAGGAAGAATGAACCACTACCCATAACCTCGAGCGAAGCGAGCTCTGGGGGTCTGGGGGCGTGCCCCCAGAAAATACCACTTCTGGGTTAGGATTTGCAAGGGGCTAGCCCCTGAACTCCCGTGGTTCTGCAAAGATTCATATAATGGAAATGCTATACCGCTACTGCGAGCGAAGCGAGTTTAGGGAGACTGGGGCCGTGCTCACGAAGACCTAGTTCTGAGTTAGGATTGTAACAGATGTTGACAAACAAGGTTCGTATATTTGACGTCATTGACGGGCCAGGGGAAATAAAGATTTGCGGGGATTTACAATTGAGTGTGAAGAGCTAAAAGTCATTATAGTGTATTCTAGGCTTTTCTGTTACGATTTCTGCAGCATTACATCATTCAGACGGTTGTGCAATGTGTTAGGATGACAGTACTCTGAGGATCTGCATGAGCCAAATTTCATAGCCCTGATCGTCATCTACTGTCTTGAGCTGCGTGGTTTTTGGCAGATGAACCTATAAACACTACAAGACCTGGTAACTCCAGAAGTGAAACTAAAACCCATGGTCAGCATTGGCACATAGTTCCAACACATTTACCCGCTATTGTGTCAGTTGATTCAACACTGATGTAAACTTTCATTTAATGTTTCAGTCAGGGAACAATCTATATAATTAGCATCACACTTCGCCGTACCCTTTGGTTTGCGGGGATTGGCCTATGAACTTTAACCCGAATCACAGCCCCAACTTATACTACCGCACATCCAACAACACTAATCAACGGCCCCATGACCCAGAAAGGAAACGAAAAAGTAATCATTCACGATTGCACTCCAAAACTACCAATGAGACAGTTCGTCTACTACCCCTTGCAGGGGGCCAGCCCCCTGCACCCCCGTGGCTCTGCGAGGCTTCACCAAATAGAAAGAGTAGAACACTATCCATAGTTTCGAGCGAAGCGAGCCCTGGGGGTCTGGGGGCGTGCCCCCAGAAAAACTACACGACATGCGTATTCCTTTCAGGAAAAAAGGGATGGTGTTCTAAGGAAATTCAATTATTCTTCAGAAACATAGTCCGGACCCCCCTCGGCGAAGCCGTTCGCCGAGGGGGGTCCGGGGACGTGCCCACAGTACACTCTCTTGGGTTAGGTTATACTCTTGGGGCAATACGTAATTGGCAGTGCTTCATGCAAGCAAACTAAGAGGGAGAGAGCCACTCGATGCGGTTTTTTTTCGTCTGTGGTGATGGATGTACCCTTGAAATAGCATACCACTGATAATATGAAATTGCTACTGGGGTTCTATAGAGCTCTATGTGTAGACTGTAGTCAGCTAATCCATACAATACATGTAGGCAGTATGAGGAGCAGGTGGATGTAGTGAGGTGAAAATTTCCCCTGAAAAATGAGTGGCGAAAGGAATCGCCGAACATCATTACGTAATCTGATGTTGGGAGTTGTAGTTTCGCTCATCGAATAACCTCGAGCGAAGCGAGCCCCGATATCAACTACTGGATTAGGATTTGCAGGGGGCCAGCCCCCTGCACCCCCGTGGCTCTGCGAAGCTTCATCGAACACTACCCAACTCTCGGCGAAGCCGACCCAGGGGGTCTGGGGGCGTGCCCCCAGAAACCAACTACTGGGTTAGGGTTTTGACATGAGGATCTCTAGAGGGAAGGAATTGGAGGTGGCTTTTGCCTAGGCGGAAGTGGCAGGGATCGATAGCGACATTGCCTCTTCGCGATCGTTTGGAAAGGCGAAGCAGGAAAAATGACAATCTCTGGTAGATCGGAGATTTAAGGTGTAGGTTTTTCCGAGGCCGTGTCTGTGTCCGGGAGCCAAAATAGCTGAAACAGAGCCACATTGCGTGCCCCACACGACTGTATTCCGTTCTAGCGGGACGAAATGTTGTTTTGATGCGAAATGCCGCTATTTGGAGCCTTCTGGTGGGTCCTTGTTTACATGCAGGGACTTAATTTCTTGCTGCAGGCTGCAGGGATCTACTGCAGATCGCTGCATGACGCGGCGGGGCGCGCGACTGGTCCAAGCTGAAGACCAAAGGTTATTTTCTTTTTCGATCGCAGAGACTGAAGGGGCGGACTGGGCGTCGTCATAATGACTTGTGTTGAGAGAGACGTCAATTAAACGTCTAGGAAAAACACGGTTCTGTTCACATGTGCGGGACCGGCGGGTGGATGAGTTTGATTGGTTTCATGTGCTGGATTAAGGTTTCCGAGGCAGTTCGAGATCGAGAGGTCGAGTGTACCTGGCAGCAGCTGGCGTGGGGCGATGGCCAATGCAGATCCTACGATATTATGATGCATATCCCGGTGACTGGTGGTGTTCGTTCATGTTCATTCTGGGTTTGCCCGTTGACGGGCGGCGGTGGGTGGTAGATGGTCTGAAACCCGTGTTTATTATTTGTTTTTTCGGTCAGAATAGGCCCCTGGATAAAAAAAGCCTGCTATAGATGCCGGGAAAAAGAAACTTCATCAGTTCCGAGCGAATTGGACATTATATAAGACTCTCAACATGCACCAACCATCATCCCGTCGTCAATTCACTCACACAGACCGGTTGCGATCATGAACCTGCTATCCAAGGCGTTGCTGCTTGTCGCTGTAGCCAGCACCACCTGCTCTGCTGCTCCGTCCAAGTTTGATTGCAGTCGGACGAGGGACGTTATCGGCGGAATGCAGAAGATGTATGATTACGGGAAGGGCACCTGGGTAGGTGGTTCACCCCCTTCCTCGACGTGGAACGACGCCAATGCTATGACTGCTCTGTGTGATTACATGAAAGAGGACACTTTTGCTGCAGGACAGTATTCTAGTGTGCTAGACAATACCTTCCTCAAGGTTCAACAGGATAATCTGAAAGACAACAACACGGCGAAAAGCCAACTACAACAGCATCCAACACCTGCCCTCCCCGAGGGCTTTATTAATGAATTTTACGACGACATCGGCTGGTGGGCCCTGGGCTGGATCCGAGCCTACGAAGTGACCAAAAAAGACCAATTCCTCAAGGCGGCCACGCAAATCTTCGAGAGAATGGCCTCTGCCTGGGACGAGAGTAAGTGTAATGGAGGAGTTTGGTGGACGACCGAAAAGAGCTACAAAAACGCCATCACCAACGAGCTCTTTCTTTCCCTTGCAGCCCAACTGGCCAACACTATCCCAGACAAAAAGGATTACTACGTCAAGTGGGCCAAGAAGGAGCTGGACTGGTTCAAGGGAACCGGCATGATCAACGGAGACAACATTATCAACGACGGCCTCGACATGAACACCTGTAAAAACAACCAACAGACCGTCTGGACATACAACCAAGGCGTGATCCTCGGCGGATTGGTAGCCCTGGACAAGGCCAGTCCGAACAAAGAGTACATTGACCTGGCGACCAAAATAGCCGACGCGGCAATCAAGAAAATGGCCCCCGGAAATGTTCTCAAGGAGGATTGCGAGCCCAACTGCGGGGGAGGGGCCACCTTCAAGGGCGTGTTCATCCGAAACCTAGTCGACCTGTACAAGAAGACCAACAAAAACGAATACAAAACAGTCATCCTCACCAGCGGCAGCAGCCTCTGGGACAAGGGCAGATACGATAATAACACCTTTGGCGATGCCTGGGGCGGACCAAAATCCGACATCACAGTCATGTCCGAATCCTCCGCCTCCGACCTCTTTGTTGCTGCATACAAGGTCTCTGACTGCTAGTATTCTCGCATATCTATAAAATCTACGCATCCATGTACCATCTTAAAATTTGTCTTAGATTCACGTGTAGACCTCCTACCTACCGTCGATCACTCAACTGCTCCCATCTTCCCTGTTAGCATCCTAAAACTTGTTTCACGGAATTCTATCCCTCCCTTTCTGATTCAGTTAACCTTCCGGTATGGTTTTCTGGGGGCACGCCCCCAGACCCCCTGGGCTCGCTCCGCTCGAAGTTATGGGTAAGGGTCGATTCGTTGAAGCCTCGCAGAGCCACGGAGGTGCAGGGGGCTGGCCCCTGCAAACCTAACCCAGTTGTTGTGTTTTCTGGGGGCACACCCCCAGACCCCCTGGGCTCGCTTCGCTCGAGGTTATGGGTAGTGTTTTATTGACATTGACATTGACATTTAATCAGTTTATTATAGTGTTTTATTGTTTCTATTCGTTGAAGCCTCGCAGAGCTACGGCGGTGCAGGGGGCTGGCCCCCTGCAAAACCTTAGCCCAAGTGGTTTCCTGGGGGCATGTCCCCAGACCCCCAGGGCTCGCTTCGCTCGGGATTATGGGTACTGTTTCATTGTACTGTTCGTTGAAGCCTTGCAGAGCAAGAGGGCTGGCACTGCGATCCTAGCTAATGAATAGTGTCGAGGTCAGCTTCACGCTTATCTAAAGGGTAGGAGATATACAAGTTAAGTTAAGGTTGCGAGAAATTTGCTCGCTGGTGCCTGTGAAAGTGAATTTATTTTTCTCAGTTTTATTAAGCATCGGAGAAACCCTCGTCCGTCCCCGCTGATCATGAATGTGAATGAGCTTCAAGGTCCGGAGTGCCTCAGTGAACGTTTCTCCGATGTCGCAGCTAATTCAGGGATTGTAAAACCTGTCTTTAATGCATGAGTCCCTTGCGACATTGTGACTAACTCGACACACAGAGAGCAAGTACTCTGAGACCTCTCTGGGTCCACTTCTTTGCATGGGATTAACTAATGCACCTTGTAGTTTGCGTTGAAACATACGAACGTTATTTATTTCCGTTTGTGGAAAGGAGGATTCAGCTAGACAAGTGGAGCCTCATTGCAGTCAACGTTGTCGACACCATCGCCCAGGAGAATAGCACACGGAGCGAAACAACGCTGTTCATTATTAAAGGAGGACAGTAGCAGACAGCAAAATCCTTTCTGATTTTCGTGCCCCAAACCCTTTGGGTCGGCTTCGCCGAGGTTTGAGCCGAGGTGCCCTATGCAAAGTAGAAAGCGATTATCCATCAACATAAAACTCCAAGCCAAAGATTCAATCTTCCACGAAGCGGAATACTGGTGTTAGGATGCCACCCTTCAGTCAATACCATCAACGAATGCATTCGATGCCAGTTAAACTTCTGGATGTCCGAGTGCTCGAACCAGAACAAAACAGAGATTTCCGTTCGTTTTTCTGCCTAACCACAGCTGTTGATCTAGTTAAGCTCAGAACGGGTTTCTGGGGGCAGGGTCGGCTTCACCGAGAGTTGGGTCCATTTATCACAGAGCCAGGGAGTGCAGGGCTAGCCGCCTGCAAACCCTAACCCAGAAGTGATATTTTCTGGGGGCACGCCCCCAGACCCCCTGGGTCGGCTTCGCCGAGAGTTGGGTTGTATTCGTTGAAGCCTCGCAGAGCCACGGGGGTGCAGGGGGCTAGCCCCCTGCAAATCCTAACCCAGATGTAGTGTTTTCTGGGGCATGCCCTCAGATCCCCAGGGTCGGCGAGTTGGGTCTATTCGTCGAAGCCTCGCAGAGCCACGGGGGTGCAGGGGGCTAGCCCCCTGCAAATCCTAACCCAGTAGTACCGTTCTCTGGAAAAAGAGTTTGTGCACAATTTATTAATGAAGAGGTTGATTAGTAGAGTGTATATACATATGATTAATTCCATGCGTGGGCTGCGAGTTTTGAGAAGTCGTCTTGGGCGACCTTTAGGGCCTTTTCAAGGCGGGTGACTTTAGATGGCTTCAGACCGTAGAGCTGCACCAGATCGACCATCAATGGGAGGGTTTCCAGGACGTGTTCCTTGATCTGTTCGTTCTGGCTCAGGTTGTAGAGCTCGGCCATGTGGGTGAGGTATGTAGTTTCTTCGCGATATAGCCGGAGGACCTTGTCGGGCTCGCCGTAGGGCGACATGAGCATCTTGATGTATCTGCCGCTACGGTACTCGTCGAGACAGTGCTGTCGCGCCACCTGGTGGCGGATCATGGTCAGATAGTCGAGCATGCTCTTCTTATCTAGTTGGTAGACCTCCCCTGACAGCAGGAGGGGGCGGGGGACGTATGCGGCGACCGAGAAGTCGCTGTTGACCCAGCGGGCCTTCAATGCTTCGGATGTTTCTGCAAACGGCAGACATAGAAGGCTCTCTACTGGTGTAGTCTCCAACAGTCTGTTTATCCGCTCGCCCTTGACCTGGTCTGTAGGCTTCGACCCATCTGCAGTCGGCTCCAGAATGGACACGTAGCCCGGCTCGTCTGCTGTATTGGTAGCAGACGCCGTGTCCACGTGATGCTGCTGCTGCTGTTTGTTGAGCAGCTCAAAGAAACCCTTGATGTCGGTCTTGAAGCCCGCCTGGGGGGCGTGGGCCGGATCTGTGCCGGTCACATGGGTGTTCAGCGCCGCCTCGTCTGTGCTCAGCGACCTGAACGACGGGCGTATATTTCCTCCACGAGGAAGCCTCCGAGGCACCAACCGAACGTTGGGCCCCAAAACGGGTCCTCTGAATCTCATCATCTTTAACTAGTCAGTCGTTAGCGGAACACTCCAGAACTTTTTCAACAAATTAATAATGCAACCTCCGCCCACCGGCCCTCCGGTCCGCTCCGATAAACCCCGAGAACTCCGAACCCTTGCCCACAAGCCAAATCAGGCCATTATCAGTCCCTGATAGCGTCTGGAGAGGTTTGTATATAGCTTGGAGTGAAGTTTTGTTCTTTTTAAAAAAAGAACCAAAAACATTAGCTCTGCGAGGCCACGCATTATATCTGGAAGGCATGGACTAAATCTTAGCCGTGGACCATTAATTGGCTTCGCCATGAGCTAGATAAGAACATTCAAAGGATGAAGAACTAGCATCAAAAGCTAGAAGTGTTTGTTCTTTTTAAAAAAAAGAACCAAAAACATTAGCCCTTTGGGGCTACGCATTATTGGATCCAATACTGTTCTACCGAATGCCCAAGAAAACCACGATTCAAGTTGATGGACGTTACATACTATAGTTTGGGTTTGTTCTTTTTTAAAAAAGAACCAAAAACGTTAGCCCTGCGGGGCTACGCATTATTGGATCCAACACTGTTCTACCAAATACCCAAGAAAACCACGGTTCAAGTTGATGGAGGTTATATACTATGGTTTGGGTTTGTTCTTTTTAAAAAAAGAACCAAAAACATTAGCCCTGCGGGGCTACGCATTATTGGATCCAATACTGTTCTACCGAATGTCCAAGAAAACCACGATTCAAGTTGATGGAGGTTATATACTATGGTTTGGGTTTGTTCTTTTTTTTAAAAAGAACAAAACATTAGCCCTGGGAGGCAATTGGTTATTTGATATACTGGCGACAGGTCTTCCGAATGCCCAAGAAACCACAAGTCAAGCTGGGAGAGGTTACATACTATGGTTTGGGTATGTTTGTTTTAAAAAACAGAACCAAAACGCTAGTCCTACGGGGCTATGCATCATTTGATCCACCACTGTTCTTCTGAATACCCAAGAAAACTATGATTCGCGTTGATAGAGGTTACGCCTACTAAGGAATGGGTTTGTTCTTTTTTTAAAATAACAACCAAAGACAGCGGGACCCAACTTGTTGAACAGAGAGCTCTCCCCAATCTCGGCGAAGCCTACCCAGGGGGTCTGGGGCGTGCGCCCTGGAAAACACACTTGTATGATCATATGTGTGCGTTCTTTTTTAAAAAAGATCCAAAACAGTAGCCCTGCAGGGCTTCAGCTCGTTGGAAAAAGAACATCAATCTCCAACCTCGGCGAAGCCGACCCAGGGGTCTGGGGGTGTGCCCCCAGGAAAACAACACTTGAATGATCATCTGTCTGAGTTATTGTTTAAAAAAAAGGACCCAAAGCTGTAGCCCGTGGACTCATTGTACAAAGGAGTGAGCTCACGTTGAGCGAGGTCTACACTCACCCAGGCGATCCCCTCTCGTTTTCAAGCTTGGTAAGTGTTTCTTGTATATCCGTCTTTCGTCTATTTTTAGACTACACTGGGGTTAAACTTTGCGGGGGGCTAGTCCCCGTGGCTCTGCGCGGCTTCAACGAGTAGGAAGAAAAAAACACTACCCATAACCTCGCGAAGCGAGCCCAGGGGGTCTGGGGGCGTGCCCCCAGAAAACCGCACTTGGGTTCGGAATTGCAGGGGGCAGGGGGGGTCCTCAGAGAATGTTCATGAAGGGTGATCTTTTCCGAAAGAGGGAATTTGCCGGTGGTTGCTAACCCGGGCCGGTGTCGGGACTCGGGAGGGCCGGTGTTCGATCTAGCAGTGAGTTTTTAAAGGGGAGCGGTGTATTACTAACATCAAGATATATACTTTTCAGCCACCAAAAAAACAAACGCCATGAAGGAAGCGCTTAGACTATATCGGGATCTGCTGCGACACTCGGTGCGTCTGTCGTCATACAACTTCCGTCAATACGCCGTTCGCAGGGTGCGGGATGCGTATCTTAGCAACCGGGGGCTGACTGACAAAAACCAGATCCAACGCGAACTCGACTTTGGCTACGAACAATTGGAGATCCTCAAGCGCCAGGCGGCCATCAGTCAGATGTACAAGCGGGACCGCCTTGTCGTCGAGACCACGCATTAGCCCTGTATCAATATCCATCCCCGCCCAGCCAAGCACTATAGAGGAGGTCATTAACTTCCCGCCACTAGCATGTAAATACTATTCATTTATTCTATCGACGCAATCAACTCCCTATTTACATCCCAAAGCAACCCCGCCACTCGGAATCAATTCCAACTGCTTTCCAGAAAAGCTTTCGGTTAAGCAAGTGCTCTTCTTTTCTAGAAAAGAAGCAAAAGCATTGGTTCTGCTTCGCAGAGAGGCACATCATTGGCCAAGTATTCTTCTTTCCTAGAAAAGAAGCAAAAACATTGGTTTAGCTCCTGAAATGAAATATTCTTTTCTAGATGAGGCTAAAGCACTGGCCACGCTCCGCAGAGAGAGGTAAACTGTGGACCAAGTATTCTTCTTTTCTAGAAAAGAAGCAAAAGCATTGGTTCTGCTTCGCAGAAAGGGGCAAATCGTTGGCCAAGTGTTCTTTTCTAGAAAAGAAGCAAAAGCATTGGTTCGGCTCCGCAGAAATATTCGTTTCTAGATGAGGCTAAAGCAATGGCCATTCTCCGCAGAAAGAGGTAAACAGATGGCCAAGTATTATTTTCTAAAAAAGAGGCAAAAGCATTGGTTCTGCTCCGTAGAAATGAAGTATTCTTTTTTTCTAGATGAGGCTAAAGCATTGGACCAGCTCGGGAGAATGAGGTAAACCTTTGGCCAAGTTCTTCTTTCTAGGAAAGAATCAAAAGCATTGGTTCGCTTCGTAGAAAGGATAAACCGTTCAAATACTCTTCTCGAACAGAAGCAAATCATTGGTCCTGCTCCGCAGAAGTAGGATAATACTTTGATGAAATGTTCTCGTTTCCTAGAGAAGAGGCTTGGGTCTGCTCAATAGAAACAGATAAACCGTCCACCAAGTGTTCGTTTTCTAGAAAAGAATCAAAAGGCATTGGTTCGGCTCCGCAGAAATGAAACATTCTTCTTTTCTAGATGAGGCTAAAACATGCCCCCAGAACACCAGGGTCGGCTTCGCCGAGAATAGGGCGCACACAGTCTTCTGCGAAGCCGAACCAAGGCTTTTGCTTCTTTTCTGGAAAAGAAGAAACCTTCTTAAAATGAGCTTTATTCATTTATTTTTATTTATGTATTATTATTATTTTGGTTTTGCGAAGCGGGATATTTTGGGGAACCAAGGATCAGCTTCGTCGATAATAGGTTCGGATAACCTCTGGAAGCAGAGAAAACGCATTTAACTTATTTTCTAATCCGCAGAGAAGTAAGCCGTTGGCCCAAGGATTATTCTTTTCTAGAAAGAAGCAAAAGCAACGGTTCAGAACCGTAGAAATAGGGTAATTTTTGATGAAATATTCTCGTTTCCTAGAAAAGAGGTTAAAGCATCGGACTTGCTCTGCAGAAAGTGATCAAGTATTCCCCTTTTCTAGACACAAGCAATTGGTTGTGATCCACAAATCATGGCGGGACTATTCAACGAACGCATTTCATTTCTATAAAAGGCTCAAAGACATTGGTTCTACTGATATGTCAATTTCCCCTCTATTCGTCGGAGCCTCGCAGAGCTAACGCTTTTGGTTCTTTTCTGGAAAAGAACAGAACTTAATTCGAATAGCAGTACTGTTCTTTTCCAGAAATAACCAAAAGCGTTAGCTCTGCGAGACTACGGCCTCTACAACGCACAAGTGAAAGGAATGAGAACCACCAACTACGAAGCCTAAAGAATAATAGAAAACTAATCCCAATATCGGCAAAGTCAACCCAGAGTTCCGGTGGCGTCCCTCCAGAAAGAATTAAGACCTCTCAGTATACTACTCTCAGAAGTGTTACTTCCCAGGAATGGATACAGAGTCGACGTTTTGTACGTACGACTTGACGGAAACAATAGTATGGGACATTCCCCCAGAAAACATCACATTTAGGTTTTGCAGGGGGCTGGCCCCTGCACCCCCGTGGCTCTGCGAGGCTTCATCGAATACAACCCAACTCTCGGCGAAGCCGACCCAGGGGGTCTGGGGGCGTGCCCCCAGAAGACTACTTATGAGTTAGGTTTTGAGGCTGTGGGAGGCAGAAAAGAGGATGATCTAGAGTGTTATTGGGGGAGGATATGTACAAGGATCAGAATTTGTAGTAAGTATTAGTAACGTCGACAACCTTCTTGCCTCTGCTAGCGGCGATGTCTTCAATGGAGGACTGCTGGGTGGAGAGGGCCTCGATGGCGCCCTTGGCCACGTTCATGGGGTTGCGCGACCGGCCCACGTTGCCCACGAGGTCCTTGATGCCGGCGGCCTTGCAGATTTCGTAGATCACGTGATTGACGCGCAGTCCGGAGCCTGGGGGCGCGGCGCGGAGCTCGAGGAGCACGGCGTGGTACTTGTAGTTGATGTTCCCGTAGATGGTTCTGTTCTCGAACCGGGGGATGTAGATGAGGTTCTTGACGGCGTTCCAGTGGGCCTGGGCGAGGGCCTTGGACGGCTGCATGGCGTTCTTGCCCTCGCCGATGCCGATGTGGCCGTTGCGGTCGCCGACGATAGCGAGCGAGTAGAAGCTGGGCTGCTTGCCCTTGCGGGTCATGTTGACGACCCGTTTGCGGGTGATCTGGCGAACCGTGAGCGACTTGATGTAGTCGGCGTTGAGGCCCGTGAGCTGCTCAAGCTTCGTCACGTTCACGCCGCCGACGTACTCGTCGGGCTTGAGCGAGACGCCGGGGGGGATTTGCTGGGGGATGGGTTGCCACGGCTCCGTCTTGTCGACCCAGTCGTGTTTGGGGAAGTCGTACAGCTCGTGGTACTGGGCGAAGTCATCAGCGTAGATGGGTCCGAACTCGGTGCCCTGGTTGGGCTTCTTGTTCTTCCACATCTCCGGGGTGACGCTGGCCTCAGCTGCGAGGATCGAGTTGACCAGTGCTGGGGGATAGTACTTCTTGAGCTGGGCCACATGCTCGTCCCGCTCCTTCTTGTGCTGGGCGTCGACGTCCGTGTGGTTCGACCGTCGTCCAACAAGCCCTGGAAAGGCATTGCACGTCCCTAGCCTTCCAACCAGGGGCCGCAGTCCAAGCACCCTCCGTAAACTCATGTCGTTGTGTTGAAATTTTCCACCACACCTCGTGAAGCTGCTAAAAATTCAGTTCTCCCAACACGTCGGCATCCCGTTGGGACATCACGTAATGTTTTGCTGGGGGCTAGCCCCCAGACCCCCAGGGTCGGCTTCGCCGAGGGTCGGGTTAAGAAACCTTCTGCGAAGCAGAACTAACGCGTTTGCTTCTTTTCTGGAAAAGAA
This sequence comes from Blastobotrys ciferrii, assembly GCA_030573635.1. NCBI lineage: Eukaryota > Fungi > Ascomycota > Dipodascomycetes > Dipodascales > Trichomonascaceae > Blastobotrys > Blastobotrys ciferrii. The sequence goes on along the minus strand of JAJMDO010000052.1, from coordinate 79,842 downwards.
GAGGCTGGACTGCTTCGCAGAGTTGTATTTCTGGGGGCTAGTCCCCAGACCCCCAGGGTCGGCTTCGCCGAGGTTCGGGTCAAGAAACCTTCTGCGAAGCAGAACTAACGCTTTTGCTTCTTTTCTGGAAAAGAAGAAGTTGCTTCGCTGGGTTTTATTTCTGGGGGCATGCCCCAAATCCCCTGGGTCGGCTTCGCCGAGAACTGGGTTCCTCAAAGCCTTCTGCGAAGCAGAACTAACGCTTTTGCTTCTTTTCTGGAAAAGAAGAAACTGCTTCGCTGAGTTGTATTTCTGGGGGCTAGCCCCAGACCCCCTGGGTCGGCTTTCGCCGAGGTTTGGGTCCATGGACCTTCTGCGAAGAAGAACTAACGCTTTTGCTTCTTTTCTGGAAAAGAAGAAGCTGCTTCGAGCGGTAGTTTTCTGGGGGAACGCCCAGAAAACCTTCTGCGAAGTCGAACTAATGTTTTGCTTCTTTTCTGGAAAAGAAGAAAAGATTGCTATGGGTAGTTTTACTGGGGGCACGTCCCCAGGCCCCCGGGTCGCTTCACGGAGTTTGGGTATGGGAAAGGGAGTTCGACAAAAGGAAAGTAAATCAATGTGGCGACGGGTAAAAATGGGGTTGCTTAGTATAAACTATTCTTCCTTTGTGTCTCAGGAACTTAATCTGGTGTATCTTCAGAATACGGCTAATGAATATACAAGATGAAGGCGGGACCCCGGATGGAGAGGGCAGTTATTTGCCTAGGTTAGTTCTATTGAAGCCTCATAGAGTCAAAGCTTTTGGTGTTTGTCTCGAAAAGAACGGTGCCTGTCTGCGGAGATACATCGAAGAGAAGGACGTCATTTGTGGAGTTTCCAATTGCGGTTGATAAATTAATAGTGTTTTGGTCCATGTAACTGAAAAAAGGTGTTTTATACGCCCTAGGGTATGTGTACGTTGTGATGATTGGATCGATTGAACGAAAGAATAGAGCCCGTAAATCCTCAGTAGATTAACGCCTTTGGGTCTTTTTTTGAAAAGCTTAAGAACAAACATATACAACTAGTTAAAGCCCCGCAGGGCTAATGCTTTGGTTCTTTTCTAATGAACAAGTAAATACAACTAGTTTAGCCCCGCAGGGCTACCGTTTTTTTTCTGAAGATAACCGCAAAAGTGAAGTACGTCTTGAAATATTGATTTAACAATGACTCTGTACCACTAGTAAAACTACGCATAGTGTTGCTTTCTCCTTTTTCAGAAAAGAAGCAAAAGCGTTGATCCTGCTTCGCAGAGGCTTATTGGCCCTGGGGACTATCGGCGTGCTCCCAGTAAAACTACGCAGCGTATCGTTCTTCTTCTCTTCCAGAGAAGATGCAAAAGTGTTTTTTCTGCTTCGCACAAGGTTCATTGACCCAAACCTCGGCGAAGCCGACCCCGGGGGTCTGGGGGCGTGCCCCCAGTAAGCCTACCGGGCCATCGTGCAATGCCCGAAACTCGGCGAAGCCGACCCAAGGGTTTGGGGGCTCTCCCCCAAGAAATATAGCCGTAAATTATTGAATTCCGGAGAACGAGAAAGAAGCGATAAGCGTAGTGGTTCGTTGCATCAGACAGGCGTTATTCCTGATACTCTGGTAAAGCCGGCCGAGGGGGTCTGGGGCTATGTTGTTGTAATGTCGGGCCGGTTGGGAGAACTGAGCCGTTTACCAGCACAAGAAAGATTATCGGAAAAATCTTTCATTATAGATTGATATGACAGCTGATAGGTATAAAACGTTGATTTGGACAATTGTGGAGTTTGTATTAACAGGTAATTCTTTAGTTTTGAACCGCCTGCGGATTTCAAGCAGGCTAAATTGAAGGCCAAGCCCAAGGGGAAGGAGCTCTGGCTGATTCAGCTGCCGCCGAAACTTGACTTGGAAAAGGTCAAGACCCTAAAATTGGATGGTTCTTTTAAAATAGACAAAAAGTCCTATGTCCTGGAAGAATCAGGTCAGACCCAAAGCGTTACCACGTTGACTCCAAGTGGAGACGAGCTGAAGGTCGGCCAACCTGTGTCCAAATCATTTACCCTTAGAGAGCACTTTGAAATCCCAGAAATCGACTACGAAAAGGTGGTGGTTCCAAAACCAGTCGTCCAGCAAAAGGATGACCTTCGAATGCGATATTTCCCTCCCTCCGGCGCCGAATCCAGCTCCTCCCCCTCGGCCAAACGAGCCACTAAAAACGTCGACGAAGAGAACGCCGACGAAGAGCCTTCTCCAAAGAAACACAAGAAGGAGAAGAAAGAGAAGAAGGAGAAAAAGGATAAAAAGGATAAAAAGGATAAAAAGAAGAAAAGCAAGGACTAATTGTACATATTTATATTTAATAATCGTCTCACCACAACCAGTTCAACACTACATCTCCATCTTTTTCTAGACAAAAGAAGCGAAAAGTGTTGAGGTTTTGCAGGGGCCAGCCCCCTGCACCCCCGTGGCTCTGCGAGGCTTCATCGAATAGAAAGAGGAAACACTACCTATAGCTTCGAGCGAAGCGAGCCCTGGGGGTCTGGGGGCGTGCCCCCAGAAAACACTTCCTGATTAGATTTGCAGTGGGCCCGTCCCCTGCACCCTCTGAGAGGCTTTATCTAACAGAAAGAATAAACCACTGTTCGTACCCTCTAGCGAAGGGAACCCACGAGTGATTGTCAGTGAAGGACTGGTCGACAAGTTATTTTATTCTTTTTTCGGCCAGAAGCTTTAATTCTGTGTGCAGAAATACCACGTCTAATAAGAAGTAGCATTATGTTAGCTGCTCAGACATTCAAGAACCCAGGGCATAAGCTAGTTTCCCAGAAAACTAAAACCCATTTCCCTTTCCTTCATGCAACTTCAGTAAAGAATCAAAAGCTGAGGTGTGGCTCAGTGAACGACTGTTTCGATGAGCCAGTTCTTCAACAAGAGTTAGTTTTGTTAACGGAAACGCGCGTTTTACTGAAAACTAACTCTGTCTTAGTTGAACATGCATGCAATTAGGAAGCAAAAAGCATTAGTTCTGTCTGCAAGAATACCAGTTCCAAGAAGAATTAGCCCTGTCTTGTTGCTCACACAACGAAGAACTAAGAGAATACATAGGCTAGTTTCGTCAATAATTAAACCCATATCCCTTTCATCATGCAATTACAGAAAAGGAGAAAACAGCTTTGGTGGGCTCAGCGAATGACTGTTCGACGAGCCAGTTCTTCAGAAAAAAGAGTTAGTTCTGATAGCTTAAATGCCTGTTTTATTAAAATCTAGCTCTGTCTTAAATGAACATGCATGCACCTAAGAACCCAAGAGCACAGTTTTGGTTTCACAGATAACCGAATCCACTTCCCTTCTTAGTCGATAAAACGCGCAGCAGGCGCTGCCCTATCTTCATAGGAAGCTGCCTTACCTCTTCGTCCTATGAAAGGAACAGACACTACGTCACAGTTCAACCTAATCCTAGGCGAAGCTGACTCAGGGCTTTGGGGGCGTGCCCTTAAGAATTTGACCCAAGGAAAGAACAAATACCACGTCACCCTCCAGAAGCACAGTTTAACCCCATCCTCGGCGAAGCCGACCCAGGGGGTTTGGGGGCGTGCCCCCAAGAAAATCATCTCCATCGTTCTCTTCACACGACAGAAAAAGTTAGTCAAACTCCGACGAGGTCTACCCAGGCGGTTTGTAGAACAGGATGAGCGTAGCGGATCTAGTTGATGTGATATAGAGAGGAGCTAATTGACGAGTAGACTAAAATCTTCAGTAGCGCCACTGAGGACGTTTCTTTCGATGTATTTGATTTCACCACTTCTTTTGACCAGGATCACTGTCTGTGTGCGGGTTCCATACGTCTCGCCCAAGGCAGTTTTAAGGGGGAGCTTGGGTATGAATATGCTTTTTCGTAGGTCGTGGATCAGGTCAGAAGACTCTTTGGGATATGTGTCGGTGGAGAGAATGCCAAAGAGGTGGTCTATCAAGACATCCTGGGTCCAGTTTTCCCGGGTGGACCGGTCAATTGTCTCCGTTAAGAGCTTCTTCCCGAGCTCCACTTTGGGCCATTCCTGATGCATTAATGCGTTGGATATGCAAACGGTCTTCTCATTCTCATCAAACAACTGCTCTTTGTTGTTGGGTCTATTGGAAAAGAGACTGAGATTGACGTTGTCTGGGTGCACCTCGCCACATACAAGCGTAAACCCACCTGCCTTTTCAAGCGATTCGCCATATGACGCTCGTGTCTTCCTGATCCAGTCAATCGTCGGCTGTGCCGAGGATAGGAAATCTTTGGGGAACTTGCCTCTAGACACTTCCCCAACAACTTTGGCAGAGTCCTCCTCGTGGAAATTGAGCAACGCAGCAAACTTGCCGCTTTTAGAGATCCCGATCCAAGTACCACGCTCAGCTCTAGCCAAATCACACGGCGCTAACACCTCATTGTGCGGGTCTGGCCAGAAGTGCGCATTAGCGGTCGGTCTATCTAGAAACTCGTCTCGATTCGACAAGGCTATCAACGAGCTATCGTCCACATGTTAACATCATCTCAACTAAGTCTTCAACATACTCACTAGTCCGGATGCGCAGTCGTGGCAATTAGTATACACATTCTTACTTATCGCATGATGCCCGCCGGACCGATGACTTATATATAAGGCTTCATCTGAAGGGCTGATACGCCGCATGGGTGTCCGTATAAAGTAACGATCGACACTTACCGAGGTTTTGCGGGGGACGATATTTCTGGGGCACGCCCCCAGCCCCCCCTGGGTCCGGTTCGCGATCCCTGAAAGGAGTAGCTATCAGCTGTCATGTTCTTTCACGGGGGTGCATGGGGCTGGCCACCTGCAATAACCTAACCCAGAATAGTGTTTTCTGGGGGCACCCCCCCAGACCCCCTGGGCTCGCTTCGCTCGAAGTTGTGGCTAGAGTGTTCTTCTTTCTATTCGTTGACGCCTCGGAGAGCCTTAAGGGTGCAGGGGACTATCTTAACGCAGAATAGTGTTGTCATGTTCTTTGTTCTTTTCCAGAAAAGAACCAAATGCGTTAGCTCTGCGAGGCTCCGATGAATAGAAAACATGGATTGGCTTACTCCATTTCCCAAAAACCTAGTCTATTCGTGGCGACCTCTCAGAGCCAGCGCATTTGGCTCTTTACTGGAAAACGAAATTTGGGTAAGCTGCTTCGCATGATTAAGTAGATTAATGGCAAAGTTCCCTTGACCCTTTATTAGTGTTCATTACTCATCCCTTCGTTCTCTTACAGCCTGGTGGAAGGCCACTCGATGTTGTTTCGGGGCTAGTTTGAAATGTGAGATGGATATTATACACAGCGCATGTACACCTGGGTCTAACTTCGCCCTTTTACTTGTTCAACCTGTCGTATTAAATAAAAATTTGACGGAACACCTCCCTCTTATACTTCTGATGTTGTGCGAATAATCTCCTTCGATCACGTAATCACGCTTTATACACCTGCTTTAACACTGATCAGATCCTCCATGTGAACACTATCTAACGGTGTACCCTTAGAAAAAACGCTAATTCGTGAAGTTTGCAGGGGGGTGGCCCTGCGAGGCTTCAAAAATAAGAACCATAAAATACTACCCATACCTCGAGCGCAACGAGCCCTGGGGGCCTGGGGGAGTGCCCCAGAAAACACTGCTTCTGGGTTTGGATTTGCAGCCCCCTGCACCCCCGTGGCTCTGCGAGGCTTCAACGAATAGCAACCATAAACTACTACCCAAACCTCGAGCGAAGCGAGCCCTGGGGGTCAGGGGGCGTGCCCCCAGAAAACGCCGCTTCTGTGTTATTTTGTTTTTTGCAGGGGGCGGCCCCCCGCGCCCCCGTGGCTCTGCGAGGCTCGAACGAATAGTACCCGTAGCCTCGAGCAAACTATTCGAGAGGGTCTAGAGGCATACCCCAAAAAATAGATACATTGCTAACGAAGTTTTCAGATAACTGGATAATTGATACAATAGATTCCCTTTCATGCAGAAAATTGAAGGATTCAACAAAAAGCATTGTATATACTGCTTCTGGAAGATCAATCTCTACCCATAATCCGCGAAGCGGATCCTGGGGGTCTGGGGGCGTGCCCCCAGGCAACAGACCCAAAGAAGAGGGGCCTGTTTCAATGTATGGCGCTAATTTAACTCGGATAATTCCGCGGTGATGGTAGGATACGGAAAAAGGCGGAATATGATTGGCGGATGAGAGGCCATCGCCGATCACAATATTCGTCATTTTTTTAAGGATTGTGCAGACGGTGTATAAAAGAGTATAAGGACCTTAGTTTGTAGATGTAGTTGGAGGAACTATGGAAGGCGTAGAAGAGCAGGCTCCGTTGTTGAGAAAGAACGATGAAAGACCAGCCCGACAGGTCACGGGTTATTCACTCTTCTTCCTGGAAGCAGCACTGTTTTCAAACGCCTTTTTGGCGGGCTTTGATGCTACGGTGACTGCAGCTACCTACACTACTATAAGTAACAGTCTTCATGCGGCAAGCATGGCCTCATGGGTGACGACAGCCTACTTGCTGACATATACTGCCTTTCTACCCCTGTACGGCTCGTTCTCCGATGTACTCGGTAGGAGAAAGTGCTTCTTCTTTGCAACGTTTGTCTTTGGAGTCGGTTGCTTTGGATGCGGCGTGAGTCCTAACATGCTGACGTTAATTCTCTTGCGAGCAATCACGGGTGTTGGTGGTGCTGGCCTCATCACAATGTCCACAATCATCAACTCGGACGTTATTAGTTCTGACAAACGGGCAATGTACCAAGCTTTCCAGAACATGTTTCTTGGATTGGGTAATATCTGTGGTGCCTCCATTGGCGGTATGATTGCAGACTACTTTGGATGGAGATGGTGTTTTCTCTCCCAGGTCCCTATATGCATGTTGGTGCTTAGTGCTGGATACTATTTCGTCATTGACAACACTGAGCATTCGCGCGAGAAAAGGGACCGTCCTTCAGTGGACATTTCTGGTTCCATTTCATTGGTCCTGGGTCTCATTTTCCAACTCGCAGGCTTGAGTTTTGGTGGAGATCTTTTTGAATGGTCGGATTACAGAATCTTGCTATTGTTCGTGGCAAGCGGGGCATTCCTGATCCTGTTTATATTAATCGAATCAAAGACGAAATCTGTCCCAATCGTCCCGCTGTCAATGGTGAAACCATTAAAGTCTATTGTTCAGATCATCATGCATGCCTGCATCGGAATGACGCAGTTTTCTTACATATTCATTCTCCCGCTGATTTTCCAGGTAGTATTAGGAGATTCACCCTCAAAAGCCGGATTCCGTCTAATGATACCAGCCCTTTCCACGCCAATTGGTGCAGTCGTGACAGGAACAGTCAGCTCAAGATACCCCAACTCAAACTCTCTAAAATACCTCGTCATGTCAGGCTCTCTGCTCATGCTCATCGGAAACCTCCTGGCACTGAAGCTATCCGAAAACCTGAACCCTGTACTCTTTGGCTTGTATCTCGTCCCAGCTAATTTTGGACTGGGGATGACATTACCCGCTTCTCTCTTCACCTACGTGTTCACGTTTGACAAAAGCAAGCAGGCCGTCTCGACCTCCATTGCATACCTTTCAAGAGGAATGGGTGCCGTCTGGGGTGTCGCGGCCAGCTCGGCCATCATCCAAAGTCAAGTTACAAACGGCATTCTTGACAAAATAGCACCACCATCCAAAGCTGAACAGATCATAGACCGTCTGAAGGACTCCGTCTCCTATATTGACCACTTGAACAAACACCAACGACAAATTGTCATCGCCATCTACGATAAATCGCTCAAACTAGCACTCGTCTTCTCAATCACCTGTTGTTTCGTCGCATTCGCAATCTCTCTCATCATCCCTAGGACAAGACAACACACATAAACCTATAAGGACAATTTAAAACTAGTGTCATCGATTTAAAAGACAAACCCTAAGGAAAGAGCCCTGGGTTAGGATTGCAGGGGGCCAGCCCCCTGCACCCCCGTGGCTCTGCGAGGCTTCATCGAACACTACTCATTGCCTCGAGCGAAACGAGACCTACGCCTCCAGAAAAAATCATTTGTGGGTTAGGATTTGCAGGGGCCAGCCCCTGAACCCCCGTGGCTCTGCGAGGCTTCAACGAATAAAAACAACAAAACTCTACCCATAACCTCGGGCGAAGTGAGCCCTGGGGGTCTGGGGGCGTGCCCCCAGAAAACCTATCCGGGGAGTAATAAATATGATTAGGTAAAGTTAGTAAATGGTACTAGGTCGTTTGACATGACGTCGTTCCAACCAGGAATGAGAAGGTTCATGTCGACGTTATTTAGGAACTCCAGGTCTGGGACGACATCGGCCGCATGGGAGTTGTTCAAAGAAGAGATTGTTTCTGGAGGATTGTGTGTAGTGGGCTCTTCGTCGTCGCCGATGTCCCATTGACCGTAGTCTTTGAATTTTTCGTTTGACTCCATGGGCATACCCGAGAACGAGTGAGACAAGTTCTTTGTAAGGGCCATCCAGTTGTGTGCAATTGACCATACTTTGTTCCACGTATCCAGGATTTCTATCGATTTGGAGACCATTTCGTAACGCTCTTGTTTGAACTGGTCTGTGAAGTCGCCTGTTAATGGGTTTCGAAGCACGTTCGTGGGGTCTAGAAACGGAGCAAAGTTTTCTCTAAAGAGAGCTGGTGGGAATGAACCCATGTACAAGTTGATTCCAACGAGAGTGAATGCGATGAAACCAGTGAACGGGGCAACAACCATCTGGTTGACGGCGTTGAGCGATGATATGAGCTCGACGCAGTTGTCAGCCGACGTTACAAGTGTCTTGAACAATTCCGCCCACCAACCAGTCGGGGCCGTTTGTGGGCGCAGATAAAGATATTCTCGGTTAAGGAAAATTTTGCACAAATACACCATACAATGCATGTAGCCATATGTTCCTGCTGTGTTGTTTGCAATATGTGCTTCCATGTTGTCTTTAGAGAACCTGATATGCGCCGGAAACGCCATTTCCACCAGATTTATCTCTCTCATTATAGCAAAATACGTCGACTGATCCTGCCAGGGAGCTGCTGCTTCCTTTCTACCGCCTACCTCACCAACCCATTTGGCAATCCGTGCCCAAATCTCAAAAAAGATGATTTTGCACCCTTCCAATGAAAGCTGTCGTGTGAGCCGGGCGTTTCCCATCTTTATGGCCTCCATTGCCTGGTGATAAGTCATCTCGTCATTGTTAGACGATCCAAATAAGAATCGGTCTTCGCTGGCGGGCATTGGAATGGATATCTCATCCACTCTAATGGACGGTACTCGGTTCCTCCCACTGGATATACAATGGTCCATCATGTAGCATCCCCAAAGTGTTCGTCTTTTAACCTCCAGAGAGATGTTTGCACTAACGGACGATGGTTCCGACTTATCTGACGATGATCCTAGCCCCAGAACTAGCGCCATGCGTGAGGCTATTGAAATGTACATATACCCCCGCGCAGCATTTCTTTCGCCCCATTCATGACTACTCAACATGGCAAACGCTTGTACTCTTGACAACCCCGGTCTATCAAATTCATTCTGAAGCATGCGTCTGGCATGCCATCCAAAATATTTTGACGCTGCCTGAGGCGACCTCTCTTCACCAGCCATCGGCTTGGAGGGGTAGAATGGTTCGGGATCGTCTTCATTAAACCCTCCATACTTCTGAACCAGCGGAGGACACAGCCTTGCAGAAAGACCAAGCATGGCAATCAAAACCAACGGATCCGGTCCATCCTTCGAATCCTCTTCTAAATACGTCGCAGGATTAAAGGCCGGAGATTTGAAAAACTTGACAAACGTAGGCTTGTGTATAAACGGGAAAATGCCCTGATACTGCGTCGCAAAGAACGCCTCAATTGCATCTAATATATCCTGTCTCTCAGGGACATAGCATTTAACCTCAGCTTTCTTCACCGGCTTTGCTCGTAACAACGCTTTAGACACATTTCGAAAGCTCTTAGGCGTTTCGCTCGGTCGCTGCTTCCATTTCACATTATACACACACTTTCTACCCAGCCCCTCGCATCTCCGACACGCCGCCTCTGCACTCCCATCATTAAAACATTTCACTTTACTCTGTCGACATTCATCACAGGCAACAGCCGTCTTCATAATCCCGTTCCAACCAACTAGTTTTAGAGGCCTCTGATCTCCACCGGCCTGCGTCGGACATCAAACTTACACAAAAATTAGTGCATGTATGCACGCTCGTTTAAACAAGTACGTTCTGGGTTACGCCTGCAGGGGGCTAGCCCCCTGCACCCCGTGGCTCTGCGAGGCTTCGTCGAGCAGAAGAGCAGCTATGTATATCTCCAAACGTTGGAGAAACCGGTTCTGGGGACCTGGGTGCAGACAGTTCTGCGAGGTGTCTTCGAATAGGAAGAGTAACTATATGTACTGCAAACCTCGGTGAACTGACCCAGGGGTCTAATATAGCGTCTAATACTATCATTTTTGCAATGTTATCCCTTATTCTTTCGGTACATCCCTGGACTTCATCGAATAGGAAGATACATATTTTCGCCGAACCGCGTTGAGGCCGACCCCGGTGTCTAATATACGTTCTAATATCGTCAATCTTGCAATGATATTCCAGCCTCTCCTTGGAGCACTTTCCCTGGCTTCATCGATATCTAAGAGCAAGAGTAACTATATATACTCTAAATTAAATCTCGCGGTGAAGTCGACCTCGGTGTCTAATGTAATGTCTAATACTATCGACCTTGTAATTCTATTCCTTCTCCTTGAGGCACGCCCCCGAGCCCCATAACGAATGGAAAGAGTGAATATATATACTCCAAGCGTCGACGAAGCCGACCAAGGGGTCTAACATAGGGTCTAAATACTAGCTATCATGCGCTATATTCCTTCTTTTTGGGACACATCCCCCAGCTTCATCGAATAAGAAGGGTAACTATATATACTCCAAACCTCGGCGAAGCCGACCCAGGGGGTCTGGGGGCGTACCCCGGAAAAAGCGGTTCTGAGTAAGTATTTTCAGGGAGATGTAATCCCATTGGCGGGTTATCCAATCAGGTTTAATTGTATGCTAAGTCGTAATAAATACAAGTATAGGAGGTTTTAAACGCCGTAGTCTTTGAGGACGCCCTTCAAATGAGTGTTTGTGATCTTTCCTCTACGGGGTTTCTTTTGTTTGCGTTCTTCAGTTGGCTTGACGGCCTTCTTGATGGTGGCTGGGTCGACACTGGTTGGCTTCAATCCGGCCTTTTCTAGTTCGCCAGGCAGCTCGCTAGAGGATGGAACCTTGGATGTTGCCCATAGACTAGTAAATGCCTCGTCAATACCTCCGAGAGGACCACCTTTGTTTGCCCACACGAAGCGAGGGATATTTTCTTTCTTGGTGCGTAAGACCAAGATCTTTTGTTCCTTTTCCAACTGTTCAACGGCGTCCAGACAGCCGTTCCAACCGTCCTTCAGCTGCTTCACAGACACACCTTGATACGTGTTCTGAGTATGCAGATATCTGAGCAGGTCCTCCGCAGAATATATGTTGTAGACTGACACATACTGGGCCGTCTGCTCCTTCTCGTTGAGCTTGATCCGGTCGATGTTTCTCAACAGTGGGATCAATGGCTGGATAGGAAACGAAAGATAACCCTCAACATCGGACAGCTTAACAGCCTTTCCCTGTCGTTTGATGTACTCAACAGCGTGGACCAGCTGTGTCGAGCTGTGGGTGCCCACACCAGTGCTCTTGGGCTGTGAGTAGACAATACTCGAACTGGCGTTGCCCGTCTTCTTCTTCTTTAAAGGAGATGTGGACAACGAGGAGTCCTGGTGGCTCCTCTTGGCAGCTCCACTGTCAACAACCCGTCGTTGGATCGTCGGCGCATTCTTCACCTTGTTCTTGAACGAGTTGAGCTGGTCGTTGAGCGACGACATACTGGTGAAGAAGCTGAGGAAGCAGACCGAAGAATACCCATGCTTAATATTTCCCGGCCCGGTCCCAACCCAACATGACTATAAATACCTCCCAACCCCTACCAATTTTTTTCTTCATTATATTTATCGGTTCTTTCTCAAACTATATCCATCCGATGCTTTTTGTACAGGGTATAGAATGGTATGGAATCGTAGATAAAATAATGTCAAGCCTAAAACCATCGCTGTTGGAGGTCGCCGCTTTTTGCAGGCACCCATGAAATAGTGATGACCTGTGTTGTGACACATTTCTAAACTCATTAAACCAGAAGTTAATCAACTGGCCGTCTTTCTGGGGGCACGCCCCCAGACCCCCAGGGCTCGCTTCGCTCGAGGTTTGGGTCTTCCTGCAACATGCTTTAAGGCTGGTTCGATATAGTGCACCTTTAAACCCAAACCAAAATAGAAAAGTAACATGAAAATAATGTTTGAAAGCCCGGCTACAGACAGAAAAGTGAGCACTAATTCAGTCACCTTAAATGAAATAATCTGTTTCTTATTACAATTGTTTTCCAGGAAGGAATCTTAAAATATTGTTCTGCAGACCTGCGGCCTTCCTAGCAACATGCAAGTAGATTCTTAGAGCTCCATTAATTCTTTGACTTGACGGTGAACTTGTAACTGGACCTTCATGCATCTCACATAAGAAATAATCAAACTAGCTGGATATACGCTGCATGCACTTACGTATATGGATGCAGCTTATGCCGTCATGATCAAAAAATCTGCTTCCCAAATACAGTTTGAAGGTCTTAATCGGCAAGTCGACCAGGGGGATTTGGGGCGTGCCCCAAGTTTACAATACGAATAAAACAACTTAGCTTTGTTTCGAGCAGGTGCTTCCCAAATACCATTTGATACCCATATTCGGAGCAGACAACGCAAAGGGCATACTGCTAGGACGCTGACGGCCAGCTACGGCATCCCTTGTGTCTCAGTGAGGGTGAGGTCACAACGAATAGAAAAAGAACCTGTACCCAAAACCTCGAGCGAAGCGAGCCCTGGGGCTCTGGGGGCGTGCCTCCAGAAAAAAATGCCCCCAAGAAGCTAACAGGGCATATTATTTTGTGTGATAAAGTCTTTGGTTGAGGGGAGAATTAAATTATACTGTATTACTGAGCAGGGGTCGGTTCTGGGGTGGCGGCTTGGTCGTGTTTGGACTTTCTGCCCTTTTTCTTTTGTTTTTTGCTGGAAACCGCGTCTGCGACGAGTTCTTCGAACACCTGGGCTTCCTGGGCCTCCTCCTTGGTTCGCTGGGTGTTTTTGAACACCTTGCCAATGAGAATGAGGCCCTGGGCCCGTTGTATACGTTTTTCCAATGGTACAGTTTTATCGTTCAAAGTCGTGTCACACACCTCACGCAGGACGCTTTGAATTTCGAATCGAGAGCCGTTCCACGCGGCAGCGAGAATCTTGCCCAACAGGGTGCGCTCCATCTCAGCCTTTTTCTCCACCGTCCAGTCATCGCCTCCAAGCTCTTCCGCACGGGCCATCTCCTGCATGGAGGATTGTGCGTCGAGAGCCGACGAGATGGTGTTCCAGGTTTCCTTAGCGAGAGTACCCTTTTCCTTCACCTTGCTGAAGAAGCCGCCAATGCCCCAAAACTTCTGTGACTTGAGGAAGGTGCTGCCCTTCTGGGTGTAGGTATGACCAATAGCATGCAACAGTTCTATACCAAACGACTCCATCTTCAGGTTCTCCGCCTCGATGCGGGTCTTCTCCTGGAACGATCGAGTGACGTCGTCGGTTCTATCAGTCTCTGTCCACACGCTGAGGCGTTCAATTAGCTTCTGCACAAGATGTTTAACCCGCTCCTCGCGTGCGGCCTTGCGTTCCTGTTCGTATTTTTCAAGCTCCTCCCGTTGCTCCTTGGATAGCTGGTCGCCCTTCTTGTCCTTCTTCTTCGACTTTTTCGACCCTTCGACCTCCTGAGAATGAACAGACGCAGGCGTGGACGCACCGTCACCTCCTGACAGGTCAGCCTTCTCCACTCCATCCGTAATTGCCTGAAGACCAGAGTGGCTGGAGGCCGCCGATTGGCCGGCATAGGGGTTTCCCTCCGCCTTGGCCTCTGCGGCAGCATGCGCCGCAGCAGTGTCCTGGTCCTCGCCACCTTCTTCCTCCTTCATGGCAATCTCCATTGTCTTTGTAAGGTCCTTGATGAGGGAAATTTCACCAATCAGGTCCGCAAACGCTTCGCCACCAAAGATAGTAGTAAAGAATTCACTAGGGTCCTCAAACCCAGCCTCTGGAATTGCCTCCTCCTTTCCATATTGATCGTACCGCTTTCGGAGCTCAGCGTTGCTCAGAACCTGGTACGCCTCCCCTATCTCCTGAAACCGCTCGTGAGCGTGCTCATCGTCCGGATTCTTATCGGGATGGTGCTTAATGGCCATCTTTCGATAGGCCTTCTTGATTTCCAGCTCGGAAGCCTCGGGCTGGATCCCCAAAATGTCATAATAAGAAGTGTCCACCACCATCTCAATAAACTATCCTACCTAGCTTTTGAAAATTAACACTTCAAGCCCGTTGTGTACGCCACTTCTAAATAAACCCTCCCCGTCGGCCCGATGCGGCTCAGCACTTATCCACTTCCGAGGCAAAATCCCATCCTGAAACCAATTGCTCTCTTTCCTAGTTAGGATTTGCAGGGGGGTTGCCCCCTGCACCCCCGTGGCTCTGCGAGGCTTCAACGAATAGACCCAACCCTCGGCGAAGCCGACCCCGGGGGTCTGGGGGCACGCCCCCAGAAAACAACACTTGGGTTAGGTTTTGCAGGGGGCCAGCCCCCTGCACCCCCGTGGCTCTGCGAGGCTTCAACGAATAGACCCAACCCTCGGCGAAGCCGACCCCGGGGGTCTGGGGGCACGCCCCCAGAAAACAACACTTGGGTTAGGTTTTGCAGGGGGGCCAGCCCCCTGCACCCCCGTAGCTCTGCGAGGCTTCAACGAATAGACCCAACCCTCGGGGAAGCCGACCCCGGGGGTCTGGGGGCGTGCCCCCAGAAAACAACACTTGGGTTAGGTTTTGCAGGGGGGCCAGCCCCCTGCACCCCCGTAGCTCTGCGAGGCTTCAACGAATAGACCCAACCCTCGGCGAAGCCGACCCTGGGGGTCTGGGGGCGTGCCCCCAGAAGACAGTTCTGGGTTATACTTTTCCAATTGATGCAAAGCATTGTTCTGCTTCGGAGAAGGAGGTGTTTGTTGTTCTCAACTTCTCGTGGTCCGTGCATATATGCGAGATGGTGGGGTGTGGTGATGGATGATCGACATCCCAAACGTGAGTAGCTGTCAGGAACACCGGAAAAACAAACAGGTAGTTGAGAAAATGGCGGAAGAGGAATATTCTGAGCTGCTTATGGAGTATGCGCGGTATTATGTGAAGCAGGCGTATGTTGTTGGGTACCCTATTGTGAAGAATGCATTGAAGTCGAATCCAGACCTTACGTCGGTGTTGCTCCTACTGATCATTCTGTACATCTCGCTATTGATCCTGTCCCATGCGACCAGAATGATATACTCGACCATCATGTCCTTTGTCAAGCTCACAGTCGTCGCCATCATCCTCCTGGGCATCTTCTGGATAGCCATCCGCGGCGTCGGCGGGACTTACGACGACCTCGCAACCAGGTTCGCTGAATTCGACTCTTCAACCTCCCTATTACAATTCCAGCGAATGGCCTACCGCGGCATAGGTCGAGTAATGGGCTCTGTCTTCTAATCACCCTCTGTAAATATTTCAACACAAACGCTTTATGACCTTTCCAAACCCTCCCCCACCATCCGCTTCCCAAGTCAAAGCACCCCTGTACTAACCCTATCGACTTCTTTACTCCAGTTCTGGGCTAGTATTTTGCATGGGGCCGGCCCCCTGCATCCCCTCCCCCTGGCTCTGCGAGGCTTCACTGAATAGACCCAACCCTCGGCGAAGTCGACCGTCCCCCAGAAGACAGTTCTGGCTTAGGATTTGCAGGGGGCCAGTCCCCTGCACCCCCGTGGCTCTGAGAGACTTCAACGAATAGAACCAACTTTCGACGAAGCCGTTCCGGGGGGTCTGGGGCCATGCCTCAGGAACTAGCACTTTTGAGTTATGATTTGTAGGGGACCAGCTCTTGTACCCCATGGCTCTGCGAGGCTTTGACGAATAGAAAGAATTGAACAGTACTCATAGCTTCGAGCGAAGCGAGCCCAGGGGGTCTGGGGGCGTGCCCCCAGAAGACCAGTTGTGGGTTAGTTTTGCAGGGGGCCAACCCCCTGCACCCCTTGGCTCTGCGAGGCTTAATCGAATAGAAAGAATCGAACAGTACCCATAGCTTCGAGCAAAGTGAGCCCAGGGGGTCTGGGGGCCTGCCCCCAGAAACCAGCTACTGGGTAAAGGTTTGCATGGGGCCAGCCCCTGCACCCCCGCGGCTGCTTCGGCGAGTAGAACAGTATCCATAGCTTCTAGCAAAGCGAGCTCAGTGGGGTTGGGAGCATGCCCAGAAAAGAACCAGTCCTGTGTCCGCTTTAACGGATTTTGCGTCGGCAGAACTATGAGGCAATTAAGGTCGCCAGTGTTCGATGGTATTTAATCGAATTATTCCATTGCTTTTCTGTTTGGACAACGACCTCAAACAAATGACCTAGTCCGTTCGTATATGCGGAATGTTTCATGCAACCCTTACCTGCCAGGATGGTGATTTTGATAGTTCAGTTCCGAATTATAAATGAGGCCGTTCGTATATGACACGAGTCTTCGGTCATGTGCATGCGATATATCATCGCGATCACGACCAGTAGAGTTACCGTCAGGAGCCAACTGTATAGTACTAGAATTTATCAATATAATTAATGGAATATAAAATATGCAAAAATACCACTAAAACATTACTATAGATGAACGCTTGCTATGCATGCAAATTTACAAGCGACCCTCAACGATTTAACGAACTGACCAACGACGAGACCTAAAAGGGCTGAGGGAATGGAAAAGTACTTCGAGGGGAAACCCACCCCTATTTATATTTTCTTCGTCGCCTCTTGCTTACTAAGCCTTTCCCCCGACACCTAAAAATAGCATCGATCTCACCAGACATCCTCAGCCGTGCGCACACCTTATATACACTACCATACCATTCTTCCTTCCCTTGGACTTCCCAAGGCCAATATCAACTCTACTTTTCTCGTCTAAATACTACTACTCTATACCTCCATAAACCACTCTTACCCATAACTTCGAGCGAAGCGAGCTCAGGGGGTCTGGGGGCGTGCCCCCAGAAAACAACACTTGGGTTTGGTTTTGCAGGGGGCCAGCCCCCTGCACCCCCGTGGCTCTGCGAGGCTTCAACGAATAGAAAAAAGTAACTATTGCCCATAACTTCGAACGAAGCGACGACCCCAAAAAAATATAGCTCTGGGTTAGGATTTGAAGGCTTCAACGAATAGAAGAATAAAACACGACCCATAACCTCGAGCGAAGCAAGCCCAGGGGATCTGGGGGCGTGCGCCCAGATATCCACTCATGGGTTAGAATTTGCAGGGGGGGCAGCCCCCTGCACCCCCCTGGCTCTGCGAGGCTTCATCGAATACAACCCAACTCTCGGCGAAGCCGACCCAGGGGGTCTGGGGGCGTGCCCCCAGAAAACAACACTTCGATTAGATTTTGCACCCCCATGGCCCTGCGAGGCTTCATCGAATACAACCCAACTCTCGGCGAAGCCGACCCAGGGGGTCTGGGGGCACGCCGCCAGAAAACAACACTCGGGTTAGGGTTTGCAGGGGGCCAGCCCCCTGCACCCCCGTGGCTCTGCGAGGCTTCAACGAATAGACCCAACCCTCGGCGAAGCCGACCCTGGGGGTCTGGGGGCGTGCCCCCAGAAAAACACTTGGATTAGGGGCGAAAAAACTATCTTGTTAGGGAGCTGTCGTTGCGATCTAAATGTATAGAATTACTTTTTGAGCTGTTGCTTTCTGGATCTGTTTTCTTCCTGGCGCTCAGGGTTGGCGATGAAGTCCTGAACGGAGAAGTTTTTAGCGGTGTTGCGGATGAACCAGTCTGCGAACTTGCGGCCACCCTTGGTCTCGGCGATGTGGATGAGGTTGTTTTCGAGCGCAATGTCGATGTCCGAGAGATTTGTGCCCTGGCCTTGTAGCAGCTCGCCTTCGGACCACTTGATCTGTCGGTTCTTCATCTTGAAGCTCACCAATGCACTGCGCAGGGCCTCGACGTCGGTTTCCAGGAAACCGGCCAATTTGTTGATGTCCATCGTCGCGTACAGGTTGAGGTAGCTCTTGAGGGTCGATCCCAGCGTCGAGTTCTGCACGTCGATCATGAAGATCTTGAGATGGTGTTGGATCGGATCCACATTCAAGCTTGGGTTTTCAAAGTCCGGGCTGCTGGGGGAGATGAACTTTGGCGCACCAAACAGGAACAACTCCTCAAATACCTTGAAAGCCTCTGGTCCGCCTCGACGCATGCGTGCCAGCTGGTCACCATACTTCTCGCGTAGACCCGTGTGGATCACGTCGTCCAGCCGCGTGGGCGAGAGCGTGACACACATGGCGAGCAACGCATACATCTGCTCGCTCTTCTTGGTCACGTCGTCAAACTGCGCGGAGCGGTTGATGTTCTTCGTGCGCGAGATGAAGAGCAGCACGTGCGAGAAGGCCTTGATGGCGTCGGCATAGCGTCGGAGCATGAGATACGAGAAGCCGACGTAGTAGTATGTGGTGAAGTGTGCGGCTGCCACACGCGCAAAGAGCGCCTTCTTGTTGAGCTGGATATCCTCCATCGTCTTTAGGGCGAGGGCGAAGTCGCCCAGCAGAGTGTGTACACGCAAAAGGCCGATGATGCTGAAGTATCCCAGCATCTTGTACAATGGCTTTGTGCCAAACTCACCAGCCACAGACACTGGGTCCTGGCTGTTCTTGATCGCCTTGAGCTGCTCACTCATGTTGGCCTTGCCGGCCAGCGAGTACAGCACGTTGAGCACGCTGTAGGCGCCCCAGATGTCCGGATGCTCCTTGAGCTCGGCCACCTCCTTCGCATTAGAGTTCTTCTTGATCACCCGGTTGCGGTAGACCGAGAAGTTGTTGAACTGGTAGATGAACTCGTCGATGATGTCCCACGCCCAGTAGGTCGGGAGCTCGATCTCTGTCGGCCCGTTCGCCGTGTTGAGGATGAAGTTGAACAGGTTGCAGTAGTTGTTGTACGACCCCACGTGATCCTTCAGCGTCGGCTGTACCGTCGCATACAGGTGACGGTAGTACACCTCCGTGTAGAAGATGAGGAACGTCTCGTCATGCCCCACCACAGGCGCCACCGTCTCCGGTGCAGGCCATGCACTGTTCTTGTAGAACTTCTCCGTCAGCTTGTTGAACGAGCTCTCGTAGCACACAAGCAGCTCGTACACATTCCCGTCGTGCAGACATTGCTGGAAGTACAGAATAAAGTCCTTCACCGCGTCGGGGATGCTCGTGCCCTTGCTCGGGTCCTTCAACGCCTCCTGTTGTCGCGTCAGCTGCGCCTCGTCGTACACAACGTTGCCAACAGCAATCGTCTCTCCGCCCACGTACGCCGTATCCTCGTACTCGTAATTCTCTTCCATCCTGTCCTTGAAAATTTTGTTCCTACTCCTCCCTCTCTCCAACAAACCATCCTCTCTTCCCAACCCTAACCCACGTTTCCCTCGTTTCTTCGACAACCATCGCCGCAATTGGTCTTGGTTCTTGTAGTGAGGTTTCTGGGGACACGCCCCCAGGCCCCCTGGGCTCGCTTCGCTCGAAGTTATGGGTAGTGGTTGATTCTTTCTATTCGTTGAAGCCTCGCAGAGCCACGGGGTGCAGGGGGCTGGCCCTATGCAAAACCCTAACCCATGTGTTGTTTTCTGGGGGCACGCCCCCAGACCCCCTGGGTCGGCTTCGCCGAGAGCTGGGTTGTATTCGATGAAGCCTTGCAGAGCCACGGTGCCCCTGCAAAATCTAACCCAAGTGTTGTTTTCTGGGGGCACGCCCCCAGACCCCCTGGGTCGGCTTCGCCGAGAGTTGGGTAGTGTTCGATGAAGCCTCGCAGAGCCACGGGGGTGCAGGGGGCTGGCCCCCTGCAAAGCTAACTCAGAACTAAGCTCAACGTTTTACCAAACCCCCTGGCGGGATGGTTTTTCTTTTGAGAAGAAAAGCAAAGCATGAGTTGTGCTTCGTACAAGGCTAATTGCACAGTACTTCATTGCTATAACGTAGAAGGCTCTAACTCTGGTCGGGCTGGGAGACTGGGGGCGTACCTCAGCAGGAAAACCACTACTGGGTTAGGATTTGTATGGGACAGTCCCTGGAATCCCTATGGCTCTGCGAGGCTTTAACGTACCAATATAGAATAGTATCCATAACCTAGGGTGAAGCTAGCCTAGAGGGTCTGGAGGCGTGCCTCGAGAAAAAACTACTTCCGGGTTAGAGCCTCTCCTGGCTCTGCGAGGAGGCTTTAACCGTTAGAAACTAATAGTATACCCGTAACCTCCAGCAAAGCAAGCCCTGGGGTCTGGATCTGGGCATGTCCCCTGGAAACTTTGAATTAAAACGGTTGAATGAGGTACTGAGACAGATCTACAGGGCGTACGAAATTATAAAAACCGCATGTAACCGAGTGGTTATCCCAATCTTCGGCGGAGCCGACCCTGGGGGTCTGGGGGCGTGCCCCCAGAAAACAATAGGTTCGAGTTTTAGTTTTTTTTTATTTTTTGTTACTGGTGCAGCGGCACTTATTATTTCGGGAACGTCGGAGGGGGGACCGACGTGACAGTTTACACGTACGTAACTAGTTAGATCATGTATCACTTGGTGAAAGGGATATATAATTCGCTGACACGGCAGGAAGGTGAGTAGGATTAAGAAGAAAGAAGAGGAGTGGGTTTGGCTAATGGATGGATGTAGAGTATTCGGTGTTGATATTGGGGTTGGATAATGCAGGAAAGACGACGTTGTTAGAGAACATCAAGGGTCTGTATGGGAGTAAGGGTCTTCCGCCGGAGAAAATTGCCCCAACGGTGGGTCAGAATGTTGGACATGTGAGGATTAACAATGTTCTATTGAAGCTATGGGACGTGGGCGGACAGGAAAACCTGCGGACGTTATGGGACAGCTACTATACGGATGCGCATGCGGTGGTGTTTGTTGTCGATTCGACCGATCAGGCGCGTTTAGAGGAGTGTAAGGAGACGCTGGATAGTGTTGTTAGCCACGAGGTGTTGGAGGGGACTCCAATTCTCATGTTGGCGAACAAGCAGGATAAGGAGGATCGCATGGAGGTTGAGGACATCAAGGAAGTGTTTAATAAAATTGCCGAAAAGATGAGCGCTAGGGATAGTCGAGTGTTGCCAATCAGTGCCTTAGAGGGCACTGGTGTCAAGGAGGCTGCAGAATGGCTGGTGATCCGATTGGTCAGGAACAGAGAGTATCGGCCCCCCAATTTGCGTTAAAAAGCTCTTTTTCTAAACGTTAGACGCATGCATGCTGATTTTTTCAAGGTCCTGTCCTTGTCAAAAAAATAACCGAAGACATTGGCCCAGGGGTTTTAGTCGTTGATCCAAACCTCCGCGAAGCGGAGCCACGGGGCCTGAGGCTGGCCCCAGAAAAACAACATTTTTGGAGTGTCGTTCTTTTTTAAAAAAAAGAACCAAAAACCTTGGCCCGGCTAAGATTCGGTTGTTCTTTTTAAAAAAGGAACCAAAAACATTGGCCTGGGGGGTTCTAGCCGTTGATCCAAACCTCCGCGAAGCGGAGCCACGGGGTCTGGGGCTGGCCCCAGAAAATAACACTTGAAGTGTCGTTCTTTTTTTTTAAAGAACCAAAAGCATTGGCCCTGCGAGGATTCAAAACCTTGATCGAATTCTCCGCAAAGCGGAGCCACGGGGTCTGGGGCTGGCCCCAGAAAAAGAAACCGAACTAAATTTTATGTGTGTGACGATCGATTCGGGTTTCTAGGGGCCGAGGTATGCGATGATTAGCGTAGTTTATTAACACTGCCTCAGTCGAGGGTGCGTTCATTTTGTGACAGATCAACATGCATCGGGTGCAGATCATTGAGACAGGGGGCGCAACACAGATAGACGGGAGATATATAAAGGCTAGTGTAAGGAGCTGGCGTTCCGATACTCAATCAACTAACTATGCGGGTGCTAATACTGGGCAGCCTGTTGTGGGTGTTTGCCGCATTGGTTTTGGGGCAGGACGATGCGTATAGTCCTCCGTATTATCCCAGCCCGTTGACCGGCCGGATTAAAGACGAAAGTTGGGATGAGGCGCTGGAAAAGGCGCGAAAATTTGTGGGCCAGCTTTCGTTGGTGGAGAAGGTCAATTTGACGACCGGGGTCGGTTGGATGCAAGGGCCATGCGTGGGCAACACGGGTGATCTGCCTCGTTTGGGATTTGACGGATTTTGTCTGCAGGATGGTCCTCTCGGAGTTAGAAACACCGACTTCAACACTGCCTTCCCACCGGGCATTTCTGTTGGCGCGAGCTTCAACAAGACGCTCATGTATGAGCGTGCAAAGGCCATTGCTCTCGAACACAAGCACAAGGGCGTTGACATTATGCTTGGGCCCTGCACGGGACCAATTGGTCTCAAGGCTGCCGCAGGTAGAATTTGGGAGGCGTTTGGTGCTGATCCCTATCTGCAGGGCATTGCTGGCGCAGTGTCTGTGGAGGGCATCCAGGACCAAGGCGTCATTGCGAATGCAAAGCATTTTATTGGTAATGAACAGGAGCATTTTAGAATTGGGCCTGAATGGAAGGGTCTTGGGTTTGACAACGTGACTGATTCCGTGAGCAGTAACATTGATGATCGTGCATTACACGAGATTTACGTTTGGCCGTTTGCAGACATGATCCAGGCAGGCGTTGGCTCCATCATGTGCAGTTACAACCAGATTAACAACTCTTATGGCTGTCAAAATTCATACATGCTCAACAAGGTTGCCAAGGAGGAACTGGGATTCACCGGCTTTATCATGTCTGACTGGGGTGCAGATATGAGCGGTGTTGCAGCTGTTCTGGCGGGTCTAGACATGAACATGCCCGGTGATGGCGCTGCTTACGGTGACGGTGCCTCATATCTAGGCAAGAACCTCACCACCATGGTTCTCAATGGTACTGTGCCAGAATGGCGTGTGGACGACATGGCCACTAGAATCATGGCGGCTTATTATAGAGTTGGCGTCGATCAGAGCCGTAAGGAACATCCAGATGGGCCCAACTTCTATTCCTGGAGTTTGAATGATACCGACTATATTCATCCGGGTGCCGGTGGGCCAGATGGGTCTGGTGACAAGGGTGAAATGGGATTGGTCAATAAGCATGTCAACGTTCAGACCAAGTATTCGCGTCAGACTGCGATGGACGTGGCTCGAGAGGCGATTGTGTTGCTCAAAAATGATCAAAGTGACAAGAATAGTTCTACGCTTTTGCCGTTGAAAAATGTCAACAAGATATCCGTATTTGGGATTGCTGCTGGTCCAGATCCTGCTGGTGTCAACTGTGCACCTGATCTTGCCTGCAGTAACGGTGCCCTTGGCGGTGGATGGGGATCTGGTCAAGTCAACTTCCCCTTCCTCTCCACTCCACTGGAGGCCATCAGCCAGAGATGTATCAAGGAGGGTATTTCCATCCTTTCAAACACTGAATACGATCCAGCCCCCGGCGGACAGTTTGATTTGTATGCTCGTTATTCTGACGTGAACATAATCTTTGGTCTCACAGACTCTGGTGAGGGATTTGCCTCCACCGACGACAACCTCGGTGACCGCAAAAACACGTCCCTCTGGCACAACGCCGACAGCACGATCAAGAAAGCAGCATCGCTCAACAAGAACAACGTTGTGGTGGTAAGCTCTGTTGGCCCGGTAAACTTGGAACAATGGATCGAACATCCCAACATCTCTGCTGTTTTATTCACCCCGCCTGGCGGCCAATATGCTGGTGAGGCCATCACAGAGGTCCTCTTTGGCGACTACAACCCCTCCGGACGACTTCCCTTCACCATTGCCAAAAACGATGATGACTACGTTCCAATTGTGGACCAGGTGACATCGCCAGCTCCTCAAGATAACTTTGATCGTGGAATTTACCTCGATTACCGCTATTTTGATAACAACAACATTGAACCTCGCTATGAGTTTGGCTATGGTCTCTCGTATTCCAAATTCAAGTTTGGAAATCTCAAGGTCTCCGAAATCCAAAAGCCCTCGTTGACTCTTCCCAAACCACCATCCTTGAAACCACCACATTTTTACCAAAACAGCAGCAAACCAGATCCGGAATCTGCTGTATTCCCTAGTGGATTCAACAAAATCCCATATTTTGAGTATCCCTACATTGACAGTACTTCCAACATCAACTCCTCATCCTCTCAGTATCCCTACCCCAAGGGCTATTCAACGACTCATCGAAATGAGACGACTGTCGCAGGAGGTGGTCCGGGCGGTAACCCAGCTCTTTTCAAAGACGTCTATTCTGTCCAAGCCACAATCAAGAACGAAGGTACTCAACAAGGATCCTACGTCGCCCAACTCTACGTCGGCTATCCCCGTGGAAACGACACATTTGATACACCTCCAAAACAACTTCGAGGCTTTGATAAAGTCAACCTCGCCCCTGGCCAATCAACTACCGTCAAATTCAACCTAAGACTTCGTGATATTTCCGTCTGGGACGTTGTCTCACAATCTTGGATCGTCCAGAAAGGAAAATATACAATCTACGTCGGCTCTTCGAGTCGCAACACAGAACTAAAACAAACTATAGACATTTAGATTAATAGATTTCTGGCCTCTTTGTGTCTTTCTCTTCTGGGGGCTTAGCCCCCAGACCCCCTGGGTCCGCTTCGCGGAGTGCTGGGTAGCCCACATTTTCTTGCACCCTGTAGTATCTCAACCTAGCCTCCTAGAGCAAACCCTTTGCCTTTCTTTCTGGAAATTTAGAGGCATGGAAAATATCAGCTTCGGCTGTCAGGTATAGCGCTTTTTTTAATAGAAATCAATCACCCGAAGGCTTACCGAAAATAATTGCTTCTTGAAAGCAGAGATGGCTGTGTCTTTTGAATATCGTGCTCTTTCCAATCTCCAATGGAGAAATAGGTTGGTTCTATTGAAGCAAAGACAAAAGGTTTGTTAAGTGAAAGTGTTCTTTTGGATCGGCTGGTTGCGAACACCGTTGTACTGTGATTGCCCTCTTGAAGTTGATTGATCTTGAAGTACTGCACGGATGCAAGAGATAAAACGCCCTCCAGAGCCGGTTAGCTGACAGGTTTATATCAAGTTCAAAAGATGTCAACGGGACCTAATATCAGCAAAATCCCTCTGACCCATTCCGCTTACGACGAGTGTCCCAAAGAGGAGAGCTTCCAATAAATTGAAAGGAATATTCTCGGCGATATCTCAGCTTCCGCCAGTCAGGTTCAGCAATACCTCAAATATCTTGGAACAAAGCTTCAACAAAGTCCTTTTTTTACGGTAGTGCAAGCAAATAATAGTATGTTCAACCAATTTCTTTCTTCTTTTTCTCTAAGGGCTCGATCCAGAGCCGAGAGCTCGCTCGGAATTAACCCCACGGGTGCAGGGGGCTAGCCCCCTGTAAAACTAACCCAAGTATAGTTTTCTGGCGGCACGCCCCCAAACCCTCAGGGCTCGCTTCGCTCGAATGTATGGCTACTGCTCTATGAAGCCTCGCAGAGCCATGGGCTTGTAGGGGGCTGGCTCCCCTTGAAAACCTAACCAAAATGTTGTTCTTTGGGGCACGCCCCCAGACCCCCTGGGCTCGCTTCCCTCGAAGTTATGGGTAAGATCGATTCGTTGAAGCCTCGCAGAGCCAGGGGGGTGCAGGGGGCTGGCCCCCTGCAAACCTAACCCAGTTACTAAAAACCCACACCTCGCCTAGTAAAGATTGTGGTGGATGTGGCTTGGGGGAACAAGCTCTTAGTAAATTAAATTGTGTTTTAGACCGGAGATTGAGGTGAGATTAGGAACGCCGCATGAGCCGCAGGGGCGGAGAGTAGGAGACACAAAGGAGAGGCGAAGACCCTTTATTGTAATCGATCTTCATTTCTCATCATCACACGCAATATGAGCGATCGCGAGAAGCAGCAGCAGGAGGATGCTGTTCCACAGCGGATTGTGAGGGAGCATGGCCGTCTGCGACGAGCCGTGGTAGTTTTTGCTGCGTGGGCAGTGCTTGCATCCTGCATTGCGGTGTACAGTTCTTTTGGCAGCAACAGTCCTGTCCCGTTTGATCCTAGCTGGAAGGGGGTTGAGGACCTGTTTGGTGAGAAAAAGAAGAAGAAGAAGAATGTTATTTTCATGGTTTCGGATGGGATGGGTCCTGCGTCTGTGAATCTGGCCAGGACATTCCGTCAATATAGAGACGACCTTCCACACGACGACATTCTGACGCTAGACCGACACTTTGTGGGCCATTCGCGAACTATGAGCTCAAATTCATTCATCACTGACAGCGCTGCTGGTGCGACGGCGTTCTCCTGTGGTCGAAAGTCGTACAACGGAGCCATTTCTGTGCTGCCTAACCACAAGCCCTGCGGGACCGTGTTGGAGGCAGCAAAGATGCAGGGCTACAAGACCGGGTTGGTAGTTACCACTCGAATCACTGATGCTACGCCTGCCTGCTTCTCCGCCCACGCCAACGACCGCGGGGAGGAGGATCTGATTGCAGAGCACCAGATCGGAAACTACAAACTCGGGCGAATGGTTGATCTGATGATTGGTGGCGGTCGTTGCCACTATCTGCCACGCTCTGTTGAGGGCGGATGTCGTCATGACTCCAGAAACCTTGTGGACGAGGCAATTCACAACGGCTGGAACTATGTCGGCGACATGGCAGGCTTCCAAAGCCTTGATAACGGTGAGAACGTCACTTTGCCCTTGCTCGGGCTTCTAGCACGCACTGACATCCCCTTTGATCTGGATCGGGACCGAAACGTGTACCCATCCTTGGCTGAGAGTGCACGAACCGCACTCCGAGCCCTGGAAAGGGCCACCGAGGAGTCGGACGAGGGCTTCTTCCTCATGATCGAGGGCAGTCGCATCGACCATGCAGGACACAGCAACGACCCTGCAGCACAGGTTCGTGAGGTGCTGGCCTACGACGAGGCCTTCCGTGCTGCGGTGGAGTTTGCCAAACAGTCCGATACCGAGACCGTGGTCGTGTCTACCTCTGACCACGAGACTGGTGGCGTGACAGTGGCTCGGCAGCTGGGCAGCCACTATCCTGCCTATCTCTGGAAGCCCGAGGTATTGCTCAACGCTTCCCACTCGGGCGAGTACCTGGCCCGCAAGCTCAAACACCACAAGTCCAAGGACAACAAGGAATTACAACGCTTCGTGAAGCACGAGATTGTCGAACAGGGACTGGGAATTTACGACGCCACGGACAAGGAAATTGACCGCTTGATGCGTCACAAGAAGGGCGCACAGGATATCATTGTCAACATGGTCTCATCGCGCTCACAGACCGGATTCACAACCCATGGACACTCCGCAGTCGACGTCAACGTGTATGCCTTCAGCAAGTACGGCGAGACAGACGTTCTCCGCGGATCGAACGAAAACACGGACGTCGGCGCATTCATCCAGTCCTTCCTCGATCTCGACCTCGATAGGGTCACCCAGAAACTCGAAGGCATTAAGACCACTACAAACACTCATCGAAACAAACGCAAACATCATATTGATAGATACTTCCACGAATCCGCCTTGTAAAACAGCAATATATTCTACTCTAGAGCTTTTTCTGGGGGCTAGCCCCCAGACCCCCGGGGTCGGCTTCGCCGAGGTTTGGGCATCAAACTTACAGCGCATTGCAAGCACATACACGCTTTTTGCTTCTTTTCAGAAAAAAGAAGAATACTAACAATCCAATGGACGAAGAGAAATACATATATATCGGTTTATTTTTGGGGGCACGCCCCCAAACCCCCTGGGTCGGCTTCGCCGAGGTTTGGGTCCCGAATTCTAAATCCGGGCCTGACTGAGTCGCTAAAGCGGAGATTATGGGTGGAGTCAAAGAGACAAACAAGTGCAAAGGCATATGAAATGGAAAGAACAATAAGAAATAATTTTATGTGTTGGATCAAGAGTCTGGCATGGTCTTAGTGACTTATTCCGGGTTTAACTCCGAGTGGGTGCGCCTGGCGACTATAGTAAACTAATTAAATGAAATGAATGGTATCAAAGGGCCGGCTGCAAAGCAGGACTAAGGTTTTTTTACTTTTTTTCCAACTACCAAGTTAACTGATCAAGACGACAGTTTTTGGGTGATAAACCCCTAAGGTCAGATTCGCCCAAGTTTCAAATAAAACAGCCTCCTGCGAAACAGAGTTGGCTCGTGCTTTCTTGAAATAACAACATTAATAGGCCAATTTGTCGATGGGAATGCATATATATGCTTTTTTTGAGGCATGTCCCAAACCTCTGGGGTCGACCGGCTTCGCCAAGTGTTGAGCATTAAAATGCCTTCTGCGAAGCAGAACTGCGCTTTTTGCTTCTTTTTCTGGAAAAATAAGAGCACTAATAAGCCAATTGGTCAGCACAACTGCATATACGTTTGTTTTTTTGGGACCACGCCCCCAAACCGGATTAGCAGAGCGTTGGTTCTTCTGGGGGCACGCCAGACCCCCAGGGCTCGCTTCGCTCGAAATTATGGGTAGTCTTCTGTTTCAAAAGAGTCTTCTGCAAAGCAGAACCACGCTTTTTGCTTCTTTTTCTTGAAAGAGAAGGGTACCAACAAGCCAATTGGTCTATAGGAATCTATATGTATCTGCTTTCCCTTGGAGGCACTATCAGAACCTATCTACACGCAGGGCCGGCTTCAACGAACAGAAAAGACAGAACACTACTCATAGCCTCGAGCGAAGCGAGCCCAGGGGGTCTGGGGGCGTGCCCCCAGAAAACAGCACCTGGGTTTCGCCGAAGTTGGCGAAACGCGTCTGCGAAGCTGAGCTATGCTTTTAGCTTCTCTTCCAAAAGATATTACTAGGCTAATTGTTAAAGCAAATACTAACCTTACTTCAGTTCTGCCCGGGGGAAGTAAATTTCATTTCTACCCACCACCCGGCAAAGCCGACACAGGGGTCTGGGGGCCTACCCCCACCATGAAGGCGAAATGTTAACGTGTTAACGTCTGTATAACCAGTGTGGGGTAGTGAATCAGAACTCAGACTGGCATATATGCTTTGTTAGTCACAACAGGAGCTTAGAGCGAACAGGTGTTGGTTGAGAATGTTAAGGATGTAGGGATAGCTTGGATTCAATATTAACTGTAATTTTACGGGATTTCCAAGTTGAGCTGGGAGTTCATAGCATGTTTCATACCTTGGTTCTAGAAATTTCTTTCCTTAAACGGCTAACAGCTAAGGGGGATGGAAGGCAGCATAAGCACAACAACACTTGCACATTTATGCTATCACATCGGATGACCCAAAAAAAGTAACCCCGTCGAAACTGGGGTAAATTAGTCAGCCCCCCAATTTTAATCTAGACAAGGGTTGGTCTCACCCTGAACTAGGCGGAGCCAACTTTAATTCTTCTAAGAAAGCAAATCCCTCGAAAGGTTTTTCTGGGGGCAAGCCCCCAGACCCCCTGGGCTCGCTTCGCTCGAGGTTATGGGTAAATCCAGTGCTTCTTGCTTCTTTTCTGGAAAAAGAAACCCACACCCATCGAAAAGTAAATAGAACTCTTCTGCTTCGCAGAACAAACGCTTTTTGCTTCTTTTTCTGGAAAAAGAAGAAATCCACACCCGTTGAAGTAAAGCTTCTTTCTGGAAAGAAATCGTAGTAATAGTATAAAAGAATGCTCATTAATTAGATATTAAGGTAATTTTTGGGAGGGGTCATAAAAATAAATAGGTCATCACACAAAGATAGTAGTACAACGGAGGAAGGGATTACAAGGTTCCCATCTGGAGTTGTTCGTGCATTGAGTTGACAAGGTCGTGGTTCTTGATGGCTCTGCAGAGGAGGTCGAGGATGGTCTGGACCTCGTGAGAGTCCACGTTGTTGAAGAAGTAGGATGCGCTGTTTTCAGGGTGTTCGCCGGCTGGGATTCTATAGAGCAGGTCCATGCAGATCGACTGGATGTTACCAAGCGACCAGTCGTGGGTGGCAGAGCTCTTTTCGTGGTTACCGTCTTGTTGACATCTAAGAAGACCAGCGTAAAGTTCAGAGACTCTGCATCTGAAGTGGAGACGAGCGTTTTGAATAATCTTTTGGTTCTTGGAAGCGCGGACTTGATCAAGGTTCTCCAAGTCAACATCTGGTGGAGGTGTAATAGGACGAGACTGAGTCTGATGTTCGTTGAGCTCGTCGATTTTGTTCAGGTCGAGCGACTCGAGCTCCTGTGCCTGGAGATGGAGCGTAGGCTTGAGGCGTGGGCTGGCCACGGGCGAGTTGGTCTGGGAGGGTGCAGCGGAAGCAACAGTCATCATCGGTGCAAGGTGAATAAAAAAAAAAAAAATGCAAATCTATGTTTGTTCAGGGAGAAGGATGGTGGGTGGGAAGCGCCCCTTTATATAGTGAAAAAAAGAGTGGGGGAGAAGAACCGGCAATCTACTCCGCCTAGCGCCGAGAAAAAAGAAAGTAGACCCCACAGTTTTACATTTCCTGATTTGGAAGGATCGCTGCAGAAGGGACCCCAGGTGAATTTTTGGGGTAAACCTTCGCTGGAAATGTTTTTATTGAACTCCTGAGGCCTGTGAGAGCACATCAATGGGTATAACACTGGCTTGGGATGCGTTTTTGGACGAGTTGTGAGGAAAAATTGGCCGGGGGACAGTGGAGGGGAGGAGCAATTCCACGGGATGTCGGCGCTGTTGGGTTGTTAAAAAACGTTGCTTTTTCTGCCTCCCTGGGGGTTGCGACGCATGGATCGACAATCAAAATGTACGATATCAAATACGAAAAACGTGTACGACTACAGGAACTGGCTATGGGAAGTGGCAAATAAACTAAAACTAGCCTAGTTTATCCGACCGCTCGTTAATCCGGCCCCAGAGGGGACGGGTGGGGTAGGAAAGGGCCTGGGTATGAGGTTCCCGGCAAGCCCGTCGGTCAAGTGAACAATGCAACTGCCATTCCCCTTTTTGGTAATCAGTCCGCCGGCCGATGGGGTAACAGGAATGCTGCGCGCATGTGCGCGTGCATCTCGGTCCCCGACTAACCGTTTTTTTTCCACCTCCACGCCCGCGCGCGGCGCGCACTCCACGCCTAAATCTAAAAATAACCCACCCTCTGCTATATACCAAGGGCAATTGACCGTCCCGGCCCAGGCCATTGCGATATCTGTTCTGTGGCTCGGCGTCTATATGCTCTGGGCTGTCTGTGTGGCATTGGCCCTCCCGATTAATAATACCCCAGGTGAGCGATGGCTGGGCAGATGGGGCGCCGATCCCTCCCCAAACGGGCGGTCATCTGTCCTGCATGGAAAGTTCATTTCGCCCTGATGAGCAATGGAGAGCAGCAATCTATCGTCGACAGAACTTTCGACGGCTGTGCTTATGATATAATAGGGACTATCGACCCAGCAACTAATCGTCTACGTTGTGGAGGCTGTGGCCTTGGAAACCGACAGAACCCCCACTGTGTGAGGGGTGCTTTGTGAGGGGATCTTGGCCCTTTCCATTTCTGGCCCCTCGCTGCACCCCGATTAACTTTTTCTTCCAACCGGAGCCGGCCCCGTCTCCACTATGCAACCCTAACCCAACACAACAGCTCTTTGAAGTAGTCCAAGAGCTCTCGGCCAAAGCCTTTGCGCGATTTTTTTTTTTTAGTCCCCTCACTTAAATTGTTCCTTGGCCTTAGTATCTGTGGGCTAACCCCAGACCCCCGGGGTCGGCTTCGCCGAGGTATGGGTCAATTGGACTTGGCACGTTCTGTGAAAGAAGCAACTCACCCAACCCTCGGCGAAGGCGACCCAGAAAACCTACTAGTTGAAGAGGTTTCTTCTTTTCCAGAAAAGAAGCCAAAGCGTTAGTTCTGCTTCGCAGAAGGTTGGGTACCCAACTCTCGGCGAAGCCGACCCAGGGGGTCTGGGGGCGTGCCCCCAGAAAACCTACTGGTTGAACAGATTCTTCTTTTCCAGAAAAGAAGCAAAAGCGCTAGTTCTGCTGCGCAGAAGGTTTGGTGGCCCAACCCTCGGCGAAGTCGACCCTGGGGGTCTGGGGGCTTGTCCCCAGAACCCTACAGTTGAACAGATTGCTTGTTGACTCCGTACTGTTCTTTTTTAAAAAAGAACCAAAAACATTAGTCCTGCGGGGCCTCGAATTGTTGATAGGAATGTCTGTCACTGGTGGGTAGTGTTGGCCGATTGCGTTTTCCTGTGGATTTGAGGAAGGCAGAAGTAGAAGAAACTACGTTGAATCGTTTTCAGCACCGATTCAATACAGATCCGTCGAATTAGTTTCTTCTTTTCTAGGAAAGAAGCAAAAGCGTTAGTTCTGCGAATGCACACGAGGGTTTCTTACTTAGGACGATTTCTGCAACGTGGAACTAATGCTTCTGCTTCTTTCTGGTAAGAAACTGTGTGTGTCTCGAAGGTTTTTTTTTTTTTTTTTTTTTTTTTTTTTTTTTTAGTCAGTATCAACGACAGTAGCTGTGAAGAGCTTTGGATTATTGGAGGAATTTCTGCGGGGAAGAACTAACGCTTTTGCTTCATTTCTGGAAAAGAAGAAACTGGATCGATGAGTTTTTTTTGGACTAATGAACATTTTCTTTATATTGAATATGATTTTCTCATTGAGTGGTACAGTTCCTTTTAAAAAAAGAACCAAAAGCAGTAGTTCTGCGGCGCTTTGAATTATTGGAAGTAGGATGCCCTGCGAAGAAGAACTAATGCTTTTACTTCTTTCTTGGAATGAAGGAAGCTGAGTCAATGATTTTCTATTTTATCGGTCTTGTTCTTTTTAAAAAAGAAAGAACCAAAGCAAGTAGCCTTGCGGGGCTTTGAATATTGGAAGTAAGGCGTCCTGTGAAAGAGAACTAATGAAATGAAGGAGGCTGAGTCAATGGATTTTCTATTTTTCGGTATTGTTCTTTTTAAAAGGTAGAACCAAAGACAGTAGACACTTACGGGGCTTTGAATATTGGAAGTACGGATTTCTGCAAAGCAGAGCTAACGCTCTTGCTTCTTTTCTGGAAAAGAACGCATTGGATTGATGGATCTTCTATTTTGTCGGTATTGTCCTTTTTAAGAAAAGAACCAAAAAACGGTGGCCCTGCGGGGCTTTTTAAATGGGAAGTACCGATTTCTGCGTAGCAGAACCAACGCTTTTGCTTCTTTTCTGGAAAAGGAGGTGTTGAATCGATGGATAATTCTCTTGAGCCAGTACTGTATTTTTTAAGAAGAATCAAAAACAGTAGCTCATCGGGCTTTGAATTATTGGGTGTAAGAATTTCTGCGAAGCAGAACAAACGCTTTTGCTTCTCTTCTGGAAAAGAAGGAAGTCAGCACCATGGTATATATAATTTGGTAATCCAGTATCGCCTTTGGATACATATCTGTGTCGATCAACGACAAAACAACCTTGAGGCTCGCACACGAGGTTCTTACATTGCCAGGCGATGACCGATCCAATTACGTCTCAGAATGAAGACGCGATGAATAATCACCGCCGCTTTCGTTGAATAGTCGATGCAGATATGCATGTCCCATGCCCGCCGGGTAAATACGCTGAGTATGGGGGTCATCGGGGCATTTAATTAATCGGTCCGGATCTGGGAATAGTGCGATTGTCGATCATGTCTTGAATATGTGGGGGTATGATTCTACGATAACAAGGGGATCGGCGTGGAACAATGATCCCCCGACCAACGGTCCGTGGGGGACAACGCACGGCTTAACATCATGCTTCTGGTGGCTAGTTTATCCACTTATTAGCAATAAAGCCCCAGCTCGAGCAATTAATGTTCAACGAAGCCTCGCAGATCTAGAGGTGGCCCCCTGCAATCTATCCCCAGAGCTAGTATCTGGGGTCTCCCCGCAAGTCAAAATTCACCATCGTTTAACTGTATTTATTCCTTCCACTCTCACACAGCGTCGAGCCATTTTTTCTTGGGGGTGCAGCCCCCAAATCCCAGTGGTTCCGCTTCGTGGGAGGGCCCCAATTCCCCAGGCCTCGCTTCGCCCGGGCTTATGGGTACAGTTCGATTAAGCCTCGCAGAGCTACGGCGGGTGCAGGGGGGGGGGGCTGCAATCTAGACCCGTTGGCTCGAGGTTATAGGCAGTGGTTTGGGTAGTAATTAGATGTCTGCAGAGCACTTCGAACAATGCTTTTGCTTCTGTCGCTTGCATGGAAAGAAGGATATAGAATCAAATTGCATTTTGTGGCTGGGTTATAGTTACCAAGTGATATTTACTGCGACAAAGCTCCAGTTAGTTTGCTTGATGGAAGGTACTGTGACTCATGTTTTTGCTTATTCAATGTAGCAATACTGGAGGAGTAGTAAGTGAAAATCTGTAAATCCTAGATTCATTGTAATGACGCCATCTTATGGGTTCGTCGTACGTAACATTTCATGTACGTGCAATTAAAATCTGGAATATGAGGCTCCCATTGCATGTACTGTTTCTACTACGGGTCTATATCCACTAATTTAACGTACTTCCAGCTAGCTAATATATGACTCGGCCATATGCAAGCATACGCTGGCGGAATGCATCTCTTGTGCCCATCGATCCATATCCTGGATACGTTGTTGTTCTACTCTGTAAAACCCCCGTGACCTTCCCGTGGTTCGGCCATAGTAACGGGCCCAGGTCTTCTGCCAAGCAGGACGCTTTTTGCTTCTTTTTGAACATAACTAAACAATTGAGAGTAGAGATAAGATTCAATCAGTCTTCCTTATAATAGTTTTGGGGGTAGAAAGCGAACAATGGTCTTTATTTGCATTTTCTCGGATTTGGGTTTTGGTAATGAATTTGGGATATTGAACCTTTTACGCTACGTTCCTCTTTACATTATTCTGTCTTGCATGAATAATTAACATGATATAGGAAATACGTACATGCAGTTAGACTATATTTGCATGCATGCTTGTCTCATGGGGTCATTGGGGTGTTTAGTTTAATTTGTATATATTTAATTTACTAGTCGACTATAAGAAATATATTGCGCAATATTCATTGGAAGGTTATTTAGGAAATAGTGCAAAGGTTAGGACGGAAACCTAGAGAGTGGTTAGCTCAATTGTACATGCAAGCATGACATATGGACGACTTACCCTTGGTGGAGTTGTTGATTGGGTTGTACTTTTGAGCGTTGATAGTGTTCATCTTCTAGTTTTCAATTGTCTTTCTTGATTGATGCTTTATGAAGGCGGTTTGGCGCCCATTTTATAGTTTTGCCGGGATTTAGGAGTAGTCTTGCGGCTCCTTCCTAATCTGGCCAGAATAATGGCTTCGACCACTACTAGAGAAATAGGGGCTTGTTCACAACAAAAACGGAACCAAAGAAATACGAGAGTGCATAGAAGTAAGATCTATAGCTCCCGTGAGGGGAAATACCTTACCAATCCTGGGCAAAACAATGGCAACTATTATCTCACGACTGATACCCCTCAAGAAGTCAGTAAGACATATGTATCCCATATTTTACTTATGATGGTGTTCATCTTTTTCGAAGAAAAAAGCAAAACGTATTATTCTGCTTCTCGGAAGCCCCTACCAATAGTACGAGACCTAAACTCAGTCTCCATGTTGACTCAGGTTGAGGCTTTCGCCAACAAACTGATAGTACGACATTCTCCAGAGTAACGACTAATAAGTTGTAGTAGCACCCTTAGTTCTCTGCTAACCATAATCCGCGAAGCAAACCCTTGGGGCTTTGCCGCCCAAAAAATTCAAAAGTGAATGTACATATGCATTTAATGTTACAGATTGTTGATCATGTTAGTTGTTTTTTCAGCCATAATATCGTAATTTCTGACACAGAAAGCATGCTGGATATTTGCGTCGTCAGTTTCCTCTATGACTACGTGGTCGAGGTTGGAGTACTTTTCAATCAGCTCGGCCTTTGTTTCTTCCTTGATCCAATGATCCTTTGGGACGAAGAACATCCAGACTTTATATCCAAAGTTGTTATCCCAGAATTCGGAAATATCTTCGCCTGGTTCCTCCTTGATTCGGTCCATCTCCT
Organism: Blastobotrys ciferrii; assembly: GCA_030573635.1. Lineage (NCBI taxonomy): Eukaryota > Fungi > Ascomycota > Dipodascomycetes > Dipodascales > Trichomonascaceae > Blastobotrys > Blastobotrys ciferrii. The sequence continues at coordinate 43,739 of JAJMDO010000052.1, read as the reverse complement.
CGGCGCCCATATCTATGAACTGCTGTATGATGTTAGGGCGTGAAATCATCTCTAATGTAGCGTCCAACGCATTTTGTGGAGGAAATTTCATCACCAGGCGGAAGACGTTTTGCAGAGCAAAGGATGGTAACGTCCAGTACAAGGCCTGGCTAAATCTACCCACAAGACTGCCGGGGTTAGAAGTCAAATATTGGCCGGCCTTAACAAGTAACTGACCCTTATCACTCAGCGCAATATCCTGGATCGTGGGAGTCAGTAGACCAACTAGCTTTATCTGCGCGTGAGGTATTTCCTTCAATGCACGCACAACTACCCTTTGCACCATCCAGGAGCCTACTGAATGGCCCATAATGACCACCTCCCGTTCCTTGTCCGCCGTCAGCTGCTTCAACAAATCAACCTTCTGCTCGATCTGCTCATCAAGACTGTACACACGCTGACTCATATAGCCCTTGACAGACTCCGCACTGGTATCAAACCCAATATGAGATGGACAGAAGAACTCGAATTTCCCCTCGGTCCGTGAATGGATCCCATCCAAGTATTCAACATAGTACTCGGCCAATCCTGGGTTCCCGGGAATAAAGAAAAATAGTTTCTCCCCACCTTCTATATGATAGACCGTCGTCGCCGGCCCCTCCTTTCCTTCTACTCTCTCCAGCTTTCCTCTCATCGCACTAACTAGTTTTCGATCCTCGGCAACGGCTATTACGGACCGAGGAGTTTCCTGCCCCGAGCCGCCGGCCCGTTCGGCCCTCCGGCACCGGTATTCCGGCCAGACTGATCGACAGTGTCTCACTGGGTCTTGGGGGGCATGTCCCAAACCACTAGAAGTAGAGAGCTATTTCTTGCGATATTCGACGCGTATATGTCTATAGAACTGTCCAGCTAGCGCTATATAGCCGGTACATACACATATATATGTGCGCGCGCGTACTTTTTTTTTGATTACATATATATATATTCGAAATATTAATATTAATTAATTAATTATAATATATATGTAGCTTATAGCTAGCTAGCGCTAGCGCTGCAGCTGCATGTTAACGTTCCTGTGCGCATGCGCATATATATTTATATAATACAGCTGCAGCGATCTTATATATCGCGGTACACGATTAAATTATAGTGCAGTTTCTATTTAAATTTCGAGAACCACATGGTTCAACGTACTTCCGCGGTGAAGAACTGCGGAGGTTTGGCGCCGTACGACCAGGAGCAGCAAAATATGGTTGCTACAATACAGGTTGGTTTTGTTTATCTATATGCTGAAATAACTTCGGCTAGGTGACGTGGGATGCAAGTTAAGTTTTTAGGAAATTGGCAACGCGAGTTTAACGGCATGGGATGCTAGCAACTGCACGACGAGTAGTTTGTGTGTTGGGTTGTCCCTAGGACCGAGTGGATGTATTGAGAGGGGAGGATGTCCGTGTCGACCGGGGCTGGATAGAAGAGGGTGATTGAAGGGCCTGTAGAGAGAGGGTCTGGTGCTGGGTTGGGAAGCCGCTTTTCACGGATCGTAGCATTGCGATTGGTGACTGGCTTTTGAGCATTCATGTTGTGACAGCGTGCTGGATTGGTAGAAGATGATGACCGAGGTATATATAGGGTGAAATGAAAAATTTCAAAATCTGCAACATTACAAGGTATAGCCACCCGAGCGCAGCTAATTCCGTGTTGGGCGAGTTAATTTACATGTACTGTACAGTACGCTGCGCTGAGAGATATGTGTTGCTGATTAAGCTGCCCAACTTTAAGCTGCGGGCCAAATAATTGCTGGTGGCTTGATCAGAACATGGCAGAGGGAACGTAGCAGGGGCCGGTAAAGTGGGCAAAATAATCACCGGCTGACCTAATTTCTGAGGTCCACGCAAACAAAGTTTCGTGCTACTCCGCAACCCCGGAGAAGAAGTAACCTTAGGCGGCAATTTGATGACAGGGCGTCGAATGCTAACGGTAGACTGTTAGCAGAGCACTTGTAGTCTAGCGCTTGTTCTAGCGACCGTTGATTGAAAGCCTGCCAATGTTTTCATTACTACAGAACATAACTTTATTTTTGCCGTTAGGAAGCAGGTCAAAAAAAGCATCATCTTGCTTACGTAACTCCAGACTCACATACCCTTCTGAGTTGAGCAGGGCTAGGCAAGGTAATTGGCCGTGTATTCTTCTTCTTTTTCCAGAAAAAGAAGCAAAAAGCGCTGTTCCGCTCCACGGGAGTGACAGTATCGCTATGAGCGAACCAATCAAACACATTGTTGACATTTTTAACGGCAAAAGGGACTAATTATTTAGCGTTTATTTGCGAATTGCCAGAAAGGGAGCATTTCCTACACAGAATATCTAGAGTGAGGAGTAAAAAATTTCAAAATATGGCTTACCTCTCTACAAGAGCGATTTGCTGTCCTTGCCATTCTATTGGGGTAAAATACCGACCATACCAACATGTTGTGGACCTGCATGTACACAGAGCTTATTCATCCACGAACGACAGCACACACTGGAGACATGCTGGTGTCACACTCGTTTTGGAAACTCATTTGATTTTACTTCTGTACCTTCCCTTCTGGGTGAGACAATGATTCCACTTACGGCGTCACAAAATTTCTTTTTCGTTCTTCCAAAATGAACGCTGATAGCCTTCCACGAAGTTTTGCTGTACCAGCTTTTTCTTGGGGCACGTCATAACCCCCCAGGGCCGGTTTCGCCGAGGCATGAGTATGGAACTGTATTTCTCCAAGCGGAGCCTATTCTTCTTGCAATACCACTACAGCGAGCGGTACTAGCACAGCAATCGGTCAAAGTGTAGGTATGGAATGGCACTCTGAATCACTCAGTGCTACGCACTTGGTTCTACGTCAATAGAAAAAGCTGAACGAACTATTGGGAGCACGTTCTTTTGTCAGAATTGTATTGTTCTTTTTAAAAAAGAACCAAAAACACTTTGCGAGGCTCGACGAATTGCAAGAACAGAACACTACCCATAACCTCGAGCGGAGCGAGCCCATGGGGTCTGGGGGCGTGCCCCCAGAATATCACTACTGGGTTAGGTTTTGCAGGGGGCCAGCTATGGGTAGTGTTCTATCCTTTCCATTCGTTGAAGCCTCGCAGAGCCACGAGGGTGCAGGGGGCTGGACCCCTGCAACCTAACACACGATTGTTTTCTGGGGGCACGCCCCCAGACCCCCTGGGCTGGCTTCGCTCGAAGCTATGGGCAATGTTCAGTTTCTTCTCAAAGAATTGTACAACTTGTCCAACCAACCATCCAAATCCATATCCATTTCTTCATGGATTTTAGATAGCACATTGTCCAGATTCACAATTTCAGAGAACGGTCTGATTCTGTCGTCACCAAATGCTTTAGTTCTAAGTTTCGGATATACACCAAAACATTCTACCTCAGCATCAGGATCTGCAACTAAGTTACCCTTCTGTTTGCTAGCCTTTGGCTTGGCTGACGTGTTGCCAGATGGAGGAGTAACATTGGGCACTGAGGATTCACCCTAAATCAGTTTCACTTGTCATTCCGAAGCTCGAAAGACCGTGTGACTCTTAATCTGTTGGTCGGAATATGAGTTGCGGTCTAATTATTCATACCAACTTTCGACGTACTCTGGCCTCTTGTCGTTTCTCATCTAGATCTAATTAGGCACGTGTAAAGTCAAGTGTTGCTAGCTCTTATTAAGTCGCAACCCATACTCGTCCCAACTACTTGGTCATCGATTTTTCGGGGGGGATCATCAATGGGACAAAACGCGTGGAGGACGCGTAAGCATCGCGATTTTGAACGCTGTCGTATATAGAACTGTGAGGGTTATGGACCTTACATCTTCGTTTACATATACGGTGAATTGTGCACCACAGGTGTCTGGTTCGGGACGATACATAGCATATGTGACTGGTCACCAGCTTATTGTGCGCAGCACGTCGACGTTGGCCACCAAACGTATCATAACTCTTCCGGGGGACTTCGCCCGGAGGGCTTTGATTATACGGTGGGACAAATGTATACCTGACAGCAGCGAGCAGAGGTTGGCTGTTGCGACTGCCGACGAGGTTCGCACGTTTTCCATTGACAATGGGGGAAATGGCGAGAGAATTGAAGATACCGGTAGGGAGGGAGCCACCATTTTACCTGGAAAGGAGGAGATAGCCAATGTTGAGTGGTGGTCCTGTCGCTATTCGTCTGAAGAAAGCAATGGAAACAATGATAGTCAGATAGTGCGGTTGGCTGTCTTTTCTAGGGCTGCGTTAAAGACATCGATTTGGTCTTCTGATGGGCTGGAATTGGAAATTGCTAGCCCCAAGATAGCCTCGACTTTGAAGGGATGTAGTAGAGGGTTTTCTGTCCTGACGCGGCCCTATTCAAGTGATATAGTTCAGTCCCTCCAATTGGAGAGCCTCGCCATTTCTCGGGAAAAGAAGTTGGTGCGTTCCATGACATTGCATGGATGTCTCGACGTCAAGGACGCTAAGTGGTCGAGAACCGGCAACTGGCTAGCCACTATTGACACGCCTGCAATGGGCTACAGGGTGTCAGTCTGGGGCGCTGACGGTACTCTGGTCCACACATATCACGGTATAAACCAGGACCTGGTAGAGGACGGCGAGCTGGGTGCCCAGACGATTGAGTGGATAGAGAAGGACGACAGGGAATATTTATTAATTGGTGACATGCAGGAACAGGTCATAGTTCTAGACGCATTAACATATCAGCCCACTGCAGTCATTAAGCATGGGTCCCTAATCGAGACCGAAAACGAGATCCCCATATGGATTGAGGACACCTCAAGCACCCACGGATTGTCATACCGTACCGTTACCAACCCCTTCTACCCACCGCGCACCGCAAAGGAATATGGTATGGATTTGGTGGAAGTGTCACGTGACCACAGCCTATTAGCAACGCAGGTAGCCTCAATGCCGTATACAGTGTTCATCTGGAGCTTGGATGGACAGAACACGACCCTATTAACATGCATCACACACTCGTCGCCGATAAACGACCTGACCTGGAACCCCGACAGCAGCGCCCTGTTGATCCTACCCACAGAGGGTGGTATCATTGGCGTATGGAATAGAAACAGCCCTGGTGCACCGGTACTAAAAGAACTTACACTAATCTCCCCTGACTTTGGCAACTTACACTCAGCAGAATGGATTTCACCCACCCAGTTCCTCTTCTACGACTCCCGCTCCTTCGCACTCGGTCAACTCATCGAAGACTACCCTCACGACAGTTACCCCTCACGCGAGGGGAGCCCAGCCCTCCTTCAAGATGACGACACCAATGTCCGCGACCTGGTCAACGGCGTACAACAATCCGAATGGGCGGAGGACCCTGACCTCATCGGAATGGATGATACCTTCCACAGATTATCAGTCAAACCAACCTGAACACTGATCTAACTTTACCACCTGTTTTGTTCTTTTCAAAAAAAGAACCAAAAGCGTTCGCTCTGCGAGGCTCCAACTAATAGAAATGTTTGTTCTTTTCCAGAAAAGAACCAAAAGCGTTAGCTCTGCGAGGTTCTAACTAATAGAAATGCTTTGCTCTCTGCCAGAAAAGAATCGCAAGTGTTATCTATATACGAGCCTGCGATGAATATATCTACATGTACTGGCAGAAATGTGTTGTTCTTTTCCAGAAAAGAACCAAAAGCGTTAGCTCTGCGAGGCTACAACTAATAAAAATGTTTGCTCTTTTCCAGAAATGTATCACAGGCATTATCTATACGAGACTGCATTGGGTATTTCTACTTGCTTTTCCAGAAAAGGACCAAAAGCATGACACAGCTACATACACCAATAGAGTAGTTCTTTTTACTCCCAAAGAGCTACCCTGAAATAACACTCCAAGAACTTAACAAGTGAACTTACCCTGAAAGAGAACTTGTTGAATAAGCCATATTCTTGATTGCTAGATCTAGATGACCCACAAGATGCGTCAAGGTTTTGGCTCCTTTCGAGAACAATGCACATTCTACAACCGAAAGGAATCGACTGTTCATAGAAGGGCTAATGTTTTTGGTTCTTTTTTAAAAAAGAACAACACAACCTCGATGAAAGAAACCGGCTGTTCGTTGAAGTCCCGCAGGGCTAATGTTTTTGGTTCTTTTTTTAAAAAGAACAAGACGGGTCTCAGCGAACCAAAGCAACTTTATTATAGGGTTTCTATGTACTTATGCGTCTGAATAATCTGGCATTTTGAAGTCCCCTTTTTCGTCGGTGCTGAATTTTGTGGCCAGTTCTAGTATGCGGAGTCGGGTTATTAGTTTGAACACAAAGAGGAGAAGGTTGATGGCCCATTGCGAATCTAGGAGTGACAGTTTTACCATTGTGGGCACAATAGATCGGGCCCCTTCTACGAACGGAGTCATTTGTTTTTGGTAGCTGACAAAAGCCTGGGTTGGGTCATTTGGGCTTTTGTTGATCTCTCCTGCCAAGATGTAAGCGCCTATAAGGGCGCCTGTGGTTCCCATTCCGCTGAAGAACGAGAGACAGTATGCAGCGTCACCTAGCAGAACCACACGGTTCTTGTACCATTCGTCAAGATACACCTGAATGGCTTCATGAGAATAGAAGTTACTGGCGGTGTCCATTCCGTCAATGAATCGTTTGGACTGCCAGCCAGCGTCGCTGAACCGTTGCTTCCAAAATCCCTTTTGGGTGTCAATCGGAGCCCTGTGTAGGCTGCTTACTTCTGGCGAATCATCTCGCACGATGAAATATGCCTGGGTTTCCGTTGAATTGTGGGTTCGACGCATGATCCAGCGACGACCGGGAGAGAGATATGACTTCCTCATGTTGGAGTCCGTTTCGTCGCGCGGAACTATCCAATAGGCCGCATGGACGCCCAGCCGGTGACAGGGATCTGGAGCATCTGGAGGCAAGATGGCCTTGCGAATACGGGACCCCTGTCCATCTGCTCCGACCAGAATGTCAAAAGTGTCGGTTTGTCCGTTACTGAAGTGAATTGTGACCTTCTCGTCATCCTGCTCAAAGGACTCCACAGCGGTACCAAAAATGTACTTGACATTGTCCTTCGTGGCCCCATAGAGTATATTGACCAAGTCTCCACGCATAATTTCATACTCCGACGTCAACGACTGAGCCCCCTGACCGGAGGTGTTGGCCATAACGCCCGCAATAACGGACCCGTTGCGATCGACAAATTCCACGCCAGCCTCATTCACACGCTTCTCACGCACCTTCTCCAACAGACCCATCCGTCGAACCACCTCAATCCCCTGACCACGAAGGTCAATCTGAGCCCCAGAAGCCCGCAGATTGGGCAATCTTTCTACAATTGTCACATCATGTCCGCTACGTGACAACCAAAACGCCAAACTCGGTCCGGCACATCCACCACCACAAATAAGAACTTTCATTTTTTACTACTTGTTCTCTACGCCAGGGTCTTTGGCCTCATTATATAGGCCCATCCTTACACCGTCGGCCTCCGAATTTCCGATCGTTTATCCGGATATCCGCAGATAATCGGATCACCGATGGATGCACAACAAATTCCGACCGGTTCCCCGATGCAGCTCAAGACCCTAGGCCCCGGTAATATACAACTACGGCTGTTGCATTCCCCGAGAACCGTACCAGCTAATTCGGTTCTTTCTCGAGAAAACGAAACAAAGAGCACCACTCCGCTTCATGGAATCATTTAGGTACAATCCTAACCCAGTTGTAGGTTTTCTGGGGGCACGCCCCCAGACCCCCTAGGCTCGCTTCGCTCGGGATTATGGGTAGTGTTCAAATTGTTCTATTAGTTGAAGCCTCGCAGAGCCACGGGGGCGCAGGGGCTCACCCCCTGCAATCCTAACCCAGTATACGTAGTTGATTCTGGGGCACGCCCCAAACCCCCTGGGCTCGCTTCGCTCGAGGTTATGAGCAGTGGTTATTTGCTGAAGCCTCGCAGAGCCACGGGGGTGCAGGGGGCTGGCCCCTGCAAAACCTAACCCAGTAGTTGATTTCTGGGGGCACGCCCCCAGACCCCCAGGGCTCGCTTCGCTCGAGGCTATGGGTAGTGGTTTATTCCTTCTACTCATTGAAGCCTCGCAGAGCCACTGGGGTACAGGGGGCTGGCCCCCTGCAAACCTAATCCAGTAGTTGATATCTGGGAGACGCCCCCCGAAATTAATATAATATAAGTTGGTTGGCCACAAGAGTTCATTAGGAGTTGAATAATATATTACTAAGACTAGGTTATTGGTTGTTGGATGTGTTAATGTTGGAGCTGCTGTTGTTGTTATTGTTGAGAAGTTTTTCCAATTCTTCGATTCGAGATTTGAGCAGAGAGTTTTCGCGTTTGAGGATGCCGAGTTCTACTTCCTTTTGGGCTGCTCTGCCTTGGGACAGCATCTTGCCCAATGTTTCGTTCTCCTGTTTGAGGGTTTTTAGACGGACCACGATTCGGTGGGCCATCTCGTTGCCGTCCATTTTTCTGTTCAGCCCGTTCTCCAGCACTGTCTTGTCGTTCTTGGACACGCCGCTGGTGGCAGCAGCAGCTAGAAGGGCCTCTATCTGTATTTTGAGTTCACCAATGGTCGCCTCCTTTTCTTCCAGACTCTTTGCCATATCTCGGAACGCCTGTTCCACAGCAGGGTCCACCTGGTGGATCGTGCTCGGCGCAGAGCCGGACGCAGAGTTCGACGCAGCATGAAACGTTCGTCTCTGTGGCGAAATCATTGGGTTCATTTGTGGATGTCCCTGAGGCTGCTGCTGCTGTTGTTGTTGCAGCAGAGAGCTCTCTGTTTCCGAGCCTCTTCGTTGCTCAATGAACGAGGCCTGCTGCTGCTGCTGTTCACTGAAAGCTGTGTTGGTGCTAGGCCGACCGTAGCCATAGTTGTCAAAGAAGCCGAGGTTTCGCGAGAAATCGCCTCCCCCAGCACTGCTGGCAGACGTCGTCGGGGTCGCTGGTGTCGCCCCATATCCGCCGTTGTATGAGGACGACCACGGGCCGGTACCCGTACCGGCACTGGTGCCGGAGGCGCTGCTTCCAAACGACCTGAGCGAGCCAAGCGAGTCGTACGACGTCTTCGGCGTCAGAGCGTTGTAGTAGTTGTTAGGACCACCATTGCCGTTTCCGTTGTTAGTTCCATGGCTGTTCAGCGCTGGGGAAGACGGGAAGCGATTCAACTGGTGCATGGTAGCGGCTGGTGGAAGGGCTCAGATTGAGCGGATTCATCCCATTTTATAGTCAAAACAAACCCCCAGTGATCAAAAGTTGACATGTAGAATTTCGTGCATAATATGCATGCGCCCTAAATAATATTTCACCCGCGCGCTCCACAAACAGGTCAGCCTCATTTCCGCATTCGCCCTCGTTTCTCTAGAACAGGAACGATATTTCTACTGGATTATGGCCAGGGGGATTTGAAGGTCTGAGAAGATGCACCCTGACCCCCTGGAAGGCTTCGTCGAGTTGTAGGTAATAACAGGCTTTTGGACTGTAGATTCGTGGGGACGCGCCTCAGATATTCGCCGAGGGATGGGACAACAAATCTCCAAGGAAGCAAGTCTATGCTTTTTTGTTTCTTTTCTGGAAGCTTAAAGCTTACTAGAACAATTGGTTTCTGGGGGCACGCCCCCAGACCCCCAGAGTCGGCTTCGCCGAGGATTGAGTTACCCCAAACCTTCTGGGAACGCCCTCGACACCAGAGTTGGCCGCAGTTTGGGTGAAGGAATAAGCCTTCTCGGAAGCATAACTATGCTTTTTGCTTCTTTGCTGGAAAAAGGAAAAATCTACTTGTCCAATTGGTTTCTGGGGCAGGCCCCCAGACCCCCAGAACCGGCTCCGCCGAGGATTGGGTTACCAAACCTTCTGGACACGCTCTCGACCTTAGAGTTGGCCGATATTTATGGCAACAGTATTAGAAGGGTTTGAAGAGACACCCCCGTATTTTTGTTATGGTGTAAGACCACAATACTCCATTAATTAATGGGACTGGTCACTCTTTCCACTAACGGATTTCCTTTGCCGGCTTTTGAAAGACGCAGTACATTAGTATATATAGTAACTGCTTGATTTTCTGCTCACGAGAAGAAGACGGTTTCTATGGCCAACATCGGCGAAGCCGACCATGGGGGTCTGGGGGCGTGCCCCCAGGAAACTTCTGGTCTAGGCTAGGATTGCAGGGCTATCCCTCTGCTCCCCGTGGCTATGCGAGACTTCAGTGAATAGAACCAACCCACTCAACAGATACTCTACGTTACAGAAGCCACCCTAGACAGCTTTGTGAAAGGCTAGCCCCTAAATCCTTCTGCGAAGCAGAACAACGCTTCTCACTTTTTTCTTTTTTCAGTGTTGTTTTCTGGGGGCACGCCCCCAGACCCCCTGGGCTCGCTTCGCTCGATGCTATGGGTAGTGTTCTATCCTTCCTGTTCGTTGAAGCCTCGCAGAGCCACGGGGGTGCAGGGGGCCAGCAAATGTAGTGAAGAATACCACTCAACTTGAACTATTGATCTATAATGATTTGATACATGTTCCTCTCTCGACATTCGGGACTCTAATATAATATATCTAACGAATACCACTCGACGACATTCGCTAGGGGATTGATTTTTGGGTTTATGTGTTTTGCGCAGGGCCTGCAAGAGGGCATTGTGACAAAACCAAGCTCAATTGGTTATAACACACAACTTACATGCAGTCTCTGGTTTATATATATACAAAAGCCGGGTCGGGTGTTATATTCGCCCCTGTGACTAGCATATGCATTAGTGGTGTACAGGTTTCAAATTAACACCCGCCGTGGGTAACATGCAGTTGATAGCTTAGCCATAGGCCCAGTCGAACAGGAATTAAGAAAAAACTTAACATCGGTAACCAATGTGATCAAATTAACCTGTCTTGAGAGTATAATTGTTCCTCTTCGCTTCATATATACATAGTATACTACTCTAGTTACCGCTGTCGATCCGTTCTCGGGCCGAGGACCGCCAGAAACTGTATATCTGAGCACGGAGAGCTTCGGAGACCGGCCGAGACCGGCAAGGGTTCAGACAGATCTAGTCAAAGTGGGGTAACTATCGATCTATATAATTCTAATACTCTGGCGCGTCTCCCCTTCAGTAGCTAGGCCATCCAACATATAAACATGGACAACCAACTGTATGTCTGCTACGTTCTAACCCTGGCTCTAATCTTCTACATGTTCGAAAACAGCTCATTACGCGTCAGAGATAGCGGCAAGTGCCATCAATGCGGCGCGCCTATTCTTGGATACAACCATGACCAGGAGAAATAACTGCTCACCATACACTAACCATGCTGAATCGATCACCCCATCCAATCCACTAATCTCCACACTCGACAAGCTATAGACCTTCGCTGTAATTGCTCCTAATATTGACTAACTTGTTAACCTACGTTCCTTAATCTTGAAATATTTCTGGGGGCACGCCCCCAGACCCCCAGGGTCGGCTTCGCCGGAATTTGGGTGTTAATGTACTATAGCTATAGCTCAATCGTTTTCAGAAAAATCAACACTATAGCTAGCTAGTTAGGTCGGATATACAACTACGACGCGTAGACTTTTGACGTTTTTTACGTATTCATTTATCTTCTTGTAATTTAGTACCCCTTCTTTTCCAGAAATGGATCAAAATTGTTCCGCTTCGCAGAAGATCTCTAGACCCATACTTCGAGCGAAGCGAGCCCAGGGGGTCTGGGGGCTTGCCCCCAGAAATCAGTTCTATTATATTGGTAAAGCTCTTTAGAGGCAAAAAGCGTTGTTCCGCTTCGCAGAAGATTTCTGGACACATAGCTTCGAGCGAAGCGAGCCCAGGGGGCCTGGGGGCGTGTCCCCAGAAACCAATTGAACTATAGCAGAGAAACAATCTATTGGAGGAGAGATTATCTTACTCTTTCGAACAAATAAATATAGGCGAACTTTTTCATTTCTTCGATTTCGCCACCCTGGACGACCTTTTCGTCGTTGAAAAGGTACCATTTACCCTCCTTTTGGACGAAAGCAACGTAATGCCCTGCATGGATACTATTTCCCTTGTGGCAGATGATGCCTTTGAGTTTGTAGTTGGCTGGGAGCGTGGGGTCGCCTAGAGGCCCCTCTTCCGCAGCATCGGCGGATGGAGAGTCTACCTCCATCGTCCCGCCGTCATCTGGGTTGTTGAATAGCCATTCGACGGCCGCTTCGACGTTCCCTCCCGTCTGTTTCAGGGCTTTTTTGGCCTTGTCTGGCCCAAAGCCCATGTCGCCCAGCATGGCAATTTGTTCGGCGGGTACGTCGTCTTCGCCCTTCTTTCCACCCAATTGAAGAGGAACGTCAATATCTGGGTCTTCCATGTGACTGAAGAGCCAGTTGGCAGCTGCCTCCGCATCAGAGTTGCCGGTGTGATACAAGGCCTTCTCGCATCGCACTTGTGGGAACCCCATGGCCTCCAAGGTGGACAAGGCTGTAGGATCGGCAACAAACTTCTGCTCCTCCTCTTCTTCTTCTTCTGTCACAATATCTTCAGCCTCTGGATTCGGTCCAGACGATTTGTACGCGTCCAAGTTGAATACCTCGTCGCTGACCTCAACGGGGATGTCCAGCTTGGTCGGCACCCAGTTCACTATTTGAAATCTACGTGCATTCAACACCAGCACATCGGGATAGCTCTTGAAGCGCGTCTGCGTCTTTGAGCCCATATTCCCACAGCTCTTGCACTTGTAATCGACAGTGTCTGGGGTGGTGAACAGGTCAAAACACTCCTTCAGCTCCACGGGTTCAAAAGTGTTATCGTCGTTGTTCTTCTTTCTCGCGGGGACGGGGATAGACAGGTTCTCCTGCTTATCCTGACGATACCGCACCTTGCGGCAGGTATTGCACTCCAGACGCTGCTCGGTTTCGAACTTGAACACTGTCGTGGGGTCGTCCTGCTTGGTCTTTTTGCTGCTGGCGCTGATCTTGTCACAGAGATGACACCAGAACTCAAACGCGTCTTGCTGGCGCATCGTGGCAAACTCCGGATGGCCTCTTCCAATGAGCGCCTTGAACATACCGGGCGAAACACCCTTTTGATGGGGTCTTTCCTCCGTGGACTGCGAGTCGGGAGTCGCATATCGTCCAGACAACAGTCCATCCGCGAGCTTGCAGAGCTGCACTTCCAGGTCGTTTGCAGGATCAGTCGTCTTGTGGAGACAGCCATCGTGAAAGAAACGCTTTCTAAACTCCGGCAATGCAAACATGCATTGAACAACCGAGGAGAGATAGCACGAGTTGCCCAAGTTGCGGATCCCCGTCAACCCGGGCCCAAACACAGGCTCCAAGGCCTTTCCGTCCTCAGTGGTCATGCTAAAGTCCCACTTGATGTTCTGCTCCAGTTGAAGCTCTGTCAAACTTTTCTCCGTCTTTTCCACGCCCGCCAGATCAATCCCCCAGTTCTTCAGATGATCAGCTAGCTTTGGATCCTTCACCTCCTCGTCACACTTGTAGCAGAAGATATCCGCAGTGCCTTCCGGAGTGATGGACCCTAGCTTTACAGACGCAGGACAACCGAATTGGGTAAAATGATCCAAAGCATGGCCATTGCCACCGACACCACCAAACTGAGCACGTCCGCAACCCAAATTTCCACACACTAAACACAACCACAGGTTCTCCTGCATGTCGCACATGGAACAATGCGCCAACTCCTGGGACTCCAGAGGCTTCGCCTCGCTCTGAACCATGTCCAAGGTGTGCTCACAGGGATTAATCTCCAATTCCCACGCCTGAATCTCCTCCCGTTTGGCGTACGAAGTAGCATTCAATACACCGTCGACCACCTTCTCTACAAGAGCTCTGTCCACAGAAACTCCCGGGAACTGCAGGTCCTTCACTGTAATCACCTCATCGTAATGATCCTCCTCCTTATCCGCTTCAATCGCCAACTTTGCAATTTTTGGTGAACGCTAAATCTGTTAGTTCTACCTGCTGTATTCTGTGGCACAAACTCAAGCCTCTTGGTTAACCATTGACCTTCCGCGAAGCGAACAGCGTTTTCTTGCTTCTTTTTTGGAATCGTCACTGAGCCGAATTGATTTCTGGGGGGGGGGCAGACCCCCTGGGCTCGCTTCGCTCGAAGCTATGGGTTCGTGAATCTTCCACAAAGCGGAACAACGATTTTCGCTTCCTTTGAAACAAAGCGATTACCTCCGAGTTAAATTGATTTCTGGGGGCACGCCCCCAGGGCTCGCTTCGCTCGAAACTATGACTTCGAGGATATTCCGCGAAGCGGAACAACGCTTTTTGCTTCTTTTTCTGGAAAAAGAAGAATTCAATTCAACGAATCGAACACAACATCCGGAACTTTGTCATATTCCGCGAAGCAGAGCAACGCTTTTTGCTTCTCTTGGAATAAGATTGCCTTCGAGGTGAATTGATTTCTGGGGGCACGACCCAGATCCCTGGGCTCGCTTCGCTCGAATATATGGGTTCGAGGATATTCCGCGAAGCGGAACAACGCTTTTTGCTTCTTTTTCTGGAAAAAGAAGGATATTATCCCACGAGTAGAACACAAGTCCCGAGCCCTGCGCGAAGCTTGCGGCGGAGAAGCGTCTTTTATCGGTAAAGGAAGGAAACCAATGGTTCGTTAAGCACGTGAGGGGAGAAGTGTGGATGATTAATGAACTTACCTCTCTGCGTTTCGGGGTGCGCTTGATATTCATGTAGACAGTATGGCCAGTGAGCTCATTATGCAGATTCGTGTAGTTATGCTCTGGATCAGGAGAAGAAGAAGAAAAACAATGCAAACACACGTCCAATCCGTTGGGCGATTCCTAAAATTCAAGATCAATTAGCTATTGCAACCCTTGCTCAACGTAAAATGTCCGCCTTACAGGTGTATCAAAGCAATAGGCACAATCATCCTTGAACACTTGCTGGCCGATTCCAGGAGGCTGTAGCCCCAATCCCTGGATATGCTCCTCAACAGTACTTGCCATTGCTCTTATGAAACTAATGGTCCTTTATCAATGTGACCCTGATACTTCTGTGTGGCGTTCATAAACATCACCCATACGCGCGCAACGCGCGTTCATCTCTGCGTACATGCACACTGTAGGGTTCTGAGTTCACGGTTCTTCATCAAGCAAATTATTCCTGTTCTTCCAAAAGAAAAACCAAAGGTAGGTTCCTAAATGACAGAAGTTAGTTTGTATATAACAGATCGTTCTTTTCACGAAAAGAACCAAAAGGAGACGCTCTGCAAGGCTCTAACGTCAACGAATACAAGTAGCTTTTATAGTTTTCTGCATAACACACTCCGAGTCAGTCAATTAGATGTAAGCAGGACCCTACTAATTGGCACATGTTTGTTCTTTTCCAGAAAAGAACCAAAAGCGTTAGCTCTGCGAGGCTGCAACGAATACAATAACATTTTCCAGTTTTAATTTCCGTATAACATGCGAGGCAGTTAATTAGGTGGAAAGTATTTTATATGCATGTGCGCACTAGAAAACTAAGCAAACCAATAGTTATTAGGCTAGGTTCATAGTAACATTTTCTGGGAAGAACAAACATTCACCCATTTAGCGTACATTTCTACTTGTTGAAGCCTCGCAAAGATATCACTTTGGGTTCTTTTCCTGGAAAAGAACAAGCACGCACTCAGTTAGAGTGAGCTCCTGGTAATCGAACCTTCGAAGTACTAACGCTTTCGCTTTTTTCCGGAACGCCGTTTAGCGTATGCTAATTTAAAGCCTCGCAGAGTCAACACTTTTGGTTCTTTTCTGAAGAACAAACATGCATCAATTAGTAAGACCCTGTTAGTTGAAGCCTCGCAGAGCTAACGCTTTTGGTTCTTTTCTGGAAAAGAACAAATCTTCTAACAGCTTGGTAGGTCATTACTTGCTGCAGCCTCGTAGAGCCGAAGCTTTTGGTTCTTTTCTGGAAAAGAACAAACAGCATCGTCGAGAACCAATCGTGGAGGAATGTATTTAGTATACCCAATCTAGGAGGGAGGGGTCAGAGGAGTCGGGGGTAGTTTTGCGGCTGAGGACTTCGTTGACCTTGTATTCCAAGCCGAGTTTGCCTTTGTACAGGTCGGCGAAGTGGTCGAGGACCTCCTGTCGGGTGGCCTTGAACTCACGGGTGGAGTTGTTTCCGAGGACATAGTCCTTGATTTCCTGTTCGCTTGGCAGGCCGAAGTTGTGTGGGTATTCCTTGAAGGTCTTTTTGGTTAGGAACTTGATATCGCCTGCGTTTGTGCCGGGTTTTTTGGAGAAGAAGGATGCGACATCAGCGTCCTTGACATCAGCCAGCTGTGCAGGGGTCCACTTGGGCTCGCGGGAGGGCTTTGTTAATAGCAACGCGGAGACGCCCTCCACAAAGTCTGGATGATACATGAAATGCTCTGCAAGATGGTACTCGCCGGTGATGTTGGCAGTGAAGTCGTTTTGCTTCGCACGACGAATCGCGGCGAGGGCGACCTTGACAGATGTGGGCGAACGCTTGGAGATGGTCTCCTTGGTCTTCTGAGCAAACTCGGAAGGATGGTTAGAGAGAGCCGTGAGGATCTCCTCGACGGAGTCATGAGCGAAGCAGGTGTCAATGACCTTGCGCTTCTCGCCGGAGAGCGAGAAGGCGTAGTCTTGAGGGAAAGGCTCGCAGAACTCCTCGATCACGTTGTTGATGACGGTGTAGAGGTCGACCTCGGAGGAGGAGTCGACTCCACGGGGATGGGTCAGCTCCGCCAGACGTGCCTCCAGGTCGGGGAGTCTGTTGGAGGGCACGTAGTGGGTGGCCACGCCAGCATAGAGCGCATCAAAACCCTTGAGACGCTCGGAGGTGAGGCCGAGATAGACGCCTAGCTCCCCGTCGAGTCGGGAGAGGAAGAAGGTGCCTCCGACGTCGGGGAAGAAGCCGATGTTCGTCTCCGGCATGGCAAACATAGTCTTTTCGGTGGCAATTCGGAAGGGGGCATGAACAGACAGCCCCACGCCCCCGCCCATGGTGATACCGTCCTGCAACGCAACAAACGGCTTGGGATATGTGGCAATGTACTGGTCGAGGATGTACTCGCGTTCAAAGTAATGCGTGGCCTTCTTAGACCCGGCCTCGCCCTCGTTGGCAATGCCGCTAGCCAGTGCAGCGACGTCGCCCCCCGCGCAGAGCGACTTCTCGCCCTCGCCCTTCAGCACGACGAGCTTAGCGGCATCCGACTTCTCCCATTCCTGTAGACGGGGTAGAATCTCCTCCACCATGTTCAGATTGAGCGAGTTGAGCTTGTTGGGCCGGTTCAGGGTCACGGTTCGACTGGCCTTGAGCGAATGGAACTTGACCTCTGGCGCGGCCTCTGCGCCCGTGAAGTAGCGCTGTAGAAAGCTGGGGCTGATTTTGGCTCGCAATGGCATTGTTCTGACAGACCGAAAGCCTCCTCGAAGTATGCTGCTGCTCATTGGTATCGTACAAACGGCTGGGGCACAACAAGCTTTATATATCCTAGATGTGAGGGGCACTCGGCCTTCCATCGGAACGCGAATTTTTGTCCCTTCGGCCCGACATCCATCTCCCGCCATCATCTCTTCCCCCCTCAATAGCTAGCTATGGTTAGTATTCTGGGGGCATGCCCCCAGACCCCCTGGGTCCGCTTCGCGGATTATGGGTGGGTGATTCAATTCTTTCTAGATTGTCGTTTTCTGGGAGTAGGGTCCCAGGCACTCAGGATCTGCTTCCCTGATTTTGGTGATGCAATTCTTTTTATTATTGATGTACTCTGAGCTGGGAACGAGGTTACTTCCCATAAAGTAAAACTAGCACTACCTATAATCCGCGAAGCCGACCCAAGGGTGTGGGGGCGTGCCGCCAAATAATAGCTAGCTGAACGACGATTTAGGAAGAATTGAATCACTAGACCTAGAATTGAATTGAATCACCCACCCATAATCCGCGAAGCGGACCCAGGGGGTCTGGGGGCATGCCCCCAGAATACATATATCATCGTATGGAGTTGTATCTATAGATCTATTGATTGATTTATACAGAAATTCTCTACGGCGTTCAGATAGTTTTTTGTTAGTACCATGGCTTTTTTGCAGAGGGTTGTTCCATCAACACTCAAACTCGTCTAGCTTTTTTCCCGTGAATATTTGTTACAGTCCAATTGAGGAGCCTCGCACAGCTTCCCCTTATGGTTCTTTTCGAGAAAGAACGATATAGCTAAAGTGATAACTATCAATAGGAGTGTTCTTTTAAGGAAAACCTAGGTAGCCTTTCTTCATGCACTGAAACTCAGTTGAGCTGTCACTGAGCTGAATAAAGTCCTGGGGGCATGCCCCTGACTCTTGGGTCTAACTTGCGTGGTTTTGGGTTGCCTGTATAGTTTACTGACACAGCTCTTCCATTAAAATAGCTAAATTAAACTATGTCACGTCATGGGATGCTGATGGTTTTGGCAATAGCCTTATAGTTTTCCGTCCGATTGCTTTCTTAATAGTTCCTCAATCTTAATAGCTTAAATGGGCAGTTGTTTTTAAGTAGTATTCTTCTTCCCGGAAAAGAAGGAAGAACCTAATTTTCTTTCGCGGATAACTAAGCATACCATTGTATTATTACTCTCGTGGGGCATCACAGAGCTTGCCTTTTCCGGTTAATTTCGGGAAAAGAATGACGCACCGGAAGTGATAATGTTGATTAATAGCATTCTTATTTTCTGGAACAGTAATTCTGCTTTTTACGGAGAACATGTTATCCCAATTAGCCATTGTCTTAAAATGAACGGAGCCTCGCACATCTTGCTCTTCTAGTTCTTTTCGGGAAAAGAAAAATATAGACGAAAAGATAATCTCACCTCATAGTATACTAGTTTTTCCACAAAATGCGATACGAAGTGTAGTTCAGGTTTGTAGAAGGCTAATTACCTCTCCTAGTAACTGCCAACCGGCCTAAAATTCGAGGAAGACTCACAGAGTTTCCCTTTTTGGTTCTTAAGAACACTACCCCTGGCCTCGAGAGAAGCGAGCCCTGGGGGGCTGGGGGCATGTCCCCAAAAAACACTCTTCTGGGTTAGCAATCTTCTTTCCAGAAAAAAAAAGCAAAAAGCATAGAAATAGAAAAAAAAATTAGGCCAATTGCTTTTAGCACCCAAACTGCGTGATTCGTTTTAGCATTCTGTCCAAAACATCGGTATGTAATTGGCCCTTATCAACGTGCTATTATATATAGTGGGCTGTATGAATACGGTCCAGGCTCTAGCCATGGTCAAGGGCACATAGTTTTCTACACTTGGTTGAATTATATTGTCGCAATTACCATGGTGATCAGGAGCTTTACACAGGCTGTGGACCCACATACACATGTTCCGAAGCGTCCGAGCCCCGTCCCATCGGATATGTGGGCAGACTTGCGAGGGATAGTAAGCTATGTCACATGCGCATGCGTAGAGCATTAGAATTCCGTGAGATGGATAAACTATTTTCCAACCCTCTGGTCGTTGGAAATCATTCTGTAAGAGGAGTAACTGTTAGCTAGAAGCCAATCATGCGATCACTTTGATGCCCGATATTTAAGCCAAAAGTTTGGTCACATATTAAAAAAGGAGTGCCTGAACCGGTTGAAACTTAGAATCAGCAAAAGCGTCTCCTTTGTATGTATCGGGCACGAGCCATAAAAAATTTCCTCCTACACAAATCAATAACGTCAGGCTCCTTTTTGGTGCGAACCACATCTAGCTACACTAGCTAGATGACTCACTTTTCACTTCCGAAGTACTGCTTTCTATTCACCTCTACTCGGTTTCGGGAGATAATAGTTGGTTGATGTTCTCCAGAAAACCAAACACATTATCCGCTTCGTGCGAAAGAAGGTACAGCTCATCCTACCCCATCAGAGAGCGCTTTAGTCCTTTCTAGAAGGACCTCTCATTGCCAATGTTTTGTTAGGGACACGTATTTGGGCAATTCCAATGAAACCTCGTCAAACCAGTTTCTTGGTTAACTATAAAATAAATCACCACCCTTAATATTAGTCTCGCAGAGCCACTGTTTTTGGTTCTTTTTTACAACACACCAGTGTTTTTGCTGGGGACACGCCCCAGAGCTCCTGGGTCGGCATCGCTGAGTTTTTGGGGCTAAGTCCAATGGAGCTTCGTCTAAAGACCCAGTGTACCGCAACCCAGTCCATCTACTGGCACAGACCCCCTGGACCGGCTTCGCCGAACTTTGGGTATGAATATACCTTTCACAACGGAGATCGAAGTTTCTGCATGGCGTAATTCCCGTATAAATCCCTTTCTTAAAGCCTTGGATCCTTTTTGGAAGAAAAAGCTAGGTCGTCTGGCCAATAAATGAGGAAAATGTTTGCTGTGCAGCGGTGTTCGTTCAAGAACAAACCAATATAATCAGGCCTATTTCCAAGCTAGAAGCGGCTCGGGATATATATTGAACCTCTTCGGCTTCAGGTAGATTATACAAGGGACTTCTATTAGTGTACTAAACCCATTTTGTTTCAAACGTCAGTCATTCACCCTTTGTCTGACTATGATTTTGACAACCAGGAGTATTATAGTCTGAACAATATTGTGCTTTTCATGGGCCAAAAGAAGCCTTTTGAGGCAACCCAAACCTCGGCGAAGCCGACCATGGGGGTCTGGGGGCGAACCCCCAAAAAACAACCAGCCGTTGACAGTTTAACGAATTCAGGGGTTGTGATCGCGGATCTCTGCATCGACCGGAGATCCGACGGCAGCTTGGCTTCAAGCTCGGACTTCCGAGAGAGGAGAAATATAAACGAATTGGCAGGATACATGAGTTCTTGGCCATTTGATCGAGTCTATGCCTCCAATTGTGGCAGTGGTTGGCGTTACTGGACGTCTTGGTGCGGAGGTTTTGGACGCTCTGTGTATTGAGGCCTACAACGGGTCCTACATGAGGCCCATTCGGGCCTTCACCAGGGACCCCCAAAGGATGTATCCGCGGCCCGAGGTGGAATTTTACAACTCCGACTTTGCTGACATCGAGCTACTGTGTGCGAGCCTGATTGGCGTCGACGTGGTGATTGATCTCACGGCCAACTGCATCAGCTCAATCCCACTGATTGATGCTGCCGCAGACATGGGCGTCAGTCTCTTCTTTCTTTCGGACTACAGCATAATAGTTCCGGCAGAATACTCGGTCATAAATGCAACCAGACATCGTGACATCCAACATGCCAGGTCCAAGCAGCTCATGAAAAGCGTCGCGATCAAGAGCGGCGTGTTCGCCGACAACCTTCTTAAGCTAGAACAATTCAACCTCAACATCGAGGGCAGTCACCTCCAGTTCACCACAACATGGATAGCCGACATAGCCAAATTTGTAGCACAGGTTGCATCCACATCCCCGCAGTCCCTACCGGAGGTGATAAAAATCCACGGTGACTCCGTCTCGCTCAACCAAATCTCAAGACCCTCCCGCCCCATTGTCACATGGACAGAAACCAAGTACAGAGCAGACGAAAGCGCTAGAAGGTTAAAACAGTGTACAAACTTGAGCCGGGCCGAAAAACTCCAAGCAATAACAAAGATTTTTACCGCTATCCTGGTCAACCCTTACAACCGCTCCCTTGTAGATTATTCAAAGTCAAACTCTAACAGCCTAGCCGACATAACCTGGTCAAAATGGCACAAAATTTAACTATTATCCTCTCTCTAGCCCAGCTCAAACTTACGAGCCCACTGGGCTCGCTTCGCTGGGGGCAGGTAGTGTTCTATTCTTTCTATTCCTTATGTCTTACAGGACCGTGTCCTAACCTAGGTGTGGTGTTTTCCGTGCACTACTGGGTTAGGACTTGCAGGGGGCCAGCCCCCCTGCACCCCCCCTGGCTCTGCGAGGCTTCAACGAATAGAAGAAATAGAACGCAGCCCATAACCTCGAGCGAAGCGAGCACTGGGGGTATGGGGGCATGCCCCAGAAAACTAACCCTGAGTTTGAATTTGCAGGAGGGGAGGGGATCATATTGGTACTATGTTAACGGGGGTGCGTGTGGAGTGTGGTTGACTTCTTCCATTGCGTCCCTGCATATTCTTGAACGAGCCATCGACGGTTTTTACTACAGAGCCAATTGCCCCATGAGTAGGAGCCGAAGTAATGAGGCAAATGACAGTATTTGAATATCTTAGGAACTTGATTGTACCGGAGATGAAGTAGTCTTATGGTAAGTTCATAACGGTTCCCGATACGAGTAGAAAAGAGCTGCGAGCCAAAAACTGGGTCTTAGTGGATGGATGTATGCATGTACCGTGGGTTTTGAAGCAACAATGTATTTCATGACAAGGGCCTAGGAGCCATCTGTTATGGCGTTTTTATTGGTCAGCAGTAACTAAGGCTGTTTTATGGGTATATAGGGTCCAGGATCCTCTCGCGCGCATGCATGCACATGTATCAGTTACTGCAGTTAGACAGTTACTTCAGTTAGAATATCACGACACACACAAAAGTTCGTCCTCAATAAAATGCGATTGACAAGTACCAGCACGTACCTCTTTAATTATTACAAATTAAACTTTTACTGTCATATAGGGATAAGTCTAGTTAATGAGTTCGGGTCACATGAAGAATATGATGCGGAATGTAGGACAGGCCGGACAGCCGACTATATAGCTACATACTGTAGCTCTAACTGGTATGGTCCCGTTATTCCGAATTGAAGATTTACGAAGTGTGAATTCATGCGCATATGCATCAATGACTATTGCCGTTTGGGATCGATCGGATGCAGAAGCCATCTAAGGCGGCCGGTATATAAATGCTCATGCAGAAAATCGAGACAACATGCATTCACACACGTACAAACTGTGAAGTATATAAGCGTTTGTAGGCGTAGTTCAAGGCTGTCCATGTATAGCTAGAGGCTCGGATTCTTAATTATCAGAGAGCTATAGTTGTATCAATCTTAGCTGAAGCCAAAGATGAAAATCGCACACTTCGTCGTTCTACTAGTACCCACACCTTTGATTTTTGCTCAATCGATTCCAGAGGAGAATGGAGGAAGTTCAACCAATAAAGACATCGGCCCATGCCCCACTGGAACTAGAAACATTAGCGTCTCGTTGACAGGAGGACCCTGCTACGTGTCATGCAAAAAAGAGGAGCTGGAAAGAGGGGATAAACTTGAAGACAAGCTGTTTGAAGTCCCTCGGGCCGCAGACAGTGCCTGCATTACTGAAGGGCAAAACGGACACTGCGATGGTCAAGGTAGATGCGTTCTAGATGAGGGTATCGAAGATGATGACGATCTCCCCGGTGACTATCCTTAGTTTCCTAAAGCTGTTGAAAAAGTTTTGCTTCCCAATGCTTCTGTATTCTACCAGTGTATTATACATTATGGTTAACCGCAGCCCCATAAAGTTAACGATAACATAATCATAATGATCGATACTCGAGCGAAACAAGTCTGCAATGTTCTGTTGTTTCTATCCGTTGTAGCCTCGCAGAGCTATGAGACTGAAAAATACCACAACTAGAACTGTTTCTGGGAGCACGCCCCCAGACCTCCGGGGCTCGCTTCGCTCGAAGCTATGGGTAGTGTTCGATGAAGCCTCGCAGAAATAGTTTTCTGGGGGCATGCCCCCAGACCCCCAGGGCTCGCTTCGTTCGAGGCTATGAGCAGTGTTGTTCCTTTCTATTCGTTGAAGCCTCGCAGAGCCACGGGGGTGCAGGGGGCTGGCCCCCTGCAAATCCTAAGCCAGGTGTTTTCTGGGGACACGCCCCGGACCCCCAAAAGCTCGCTTCGTTCGAGGCTATGCCCAGGGACTAACGCTTTTTGCTTCTCTTTCTGGAAAAAGAAGAACGTCACTCAGCTAATTGGCCGCAGAAGGCCCGCTAGGGGCTGTTTTCTGGCGAGGAATCGGATGATTGGGTTTATTTCCATTGATAGGATGATTTTTAGGGTTTGTGTCGGGTTAGGGTTCTGTGCGGCTTCGCGTAGATCGTATATTAAATTCATATGCAAAATATATTCGCTGTACGTGTGAAGAGGAGGAACGTGCATCGCCGGACACTAAATAATACATTAGTATAGAGATGGCGTCGACGACGGAAGTAGTGAGAGAGCAGGAGCACGAGCGACAGCGAGAGGAGTTTATATACACGTACCAGGAGGAACCGCACCGGTCGCGGCGGAAGGAGATTATCAAGGCGCATCCGGAGGTGACGAAGCTGACGGGCCACGAGCCCCTGACGAAGTATGTGGTGTACGGGGTTGTTGCGTTGCAGTTCACAGTGGCAATTCTGCTGAGGAACTCAACGCTGTCTGATTGGAAGTTCTGGTTGGCTGCATATGTGATTGGTGCGACGTGCGACTCGAACGTCTTTCTAGCCATCCACGAGTTTTCGCACAACCTAGGGTTCCGCAAGCCGGTGCACAACAAGCTCTTCTCCATCTTCACGAACCTCCCCATCGGCATCCCGTACAGCGCCGGCTTCGGCCCGTACCACCTTCTCCATCACAAGTACATGGGCGATGGGACATATGACACAGACATTCCTACGAACCTCGAGGCTATGGTGCTCTCGTCGGTGGCGGGCAAGGCGTTCTTCGCCACCTTCCAGATCTTCTTCTACGCGCTGCGTCCCGTGTGTTTGGTGAACGTGGACTTCACGTGGGTCCACTTCCTCAACATCGTGGTCCAGGTGGCTGTGGACATTGTTCTAATCAAGAGTTTTGGCTGGATGCCCTTCTACTACCTGCTGGCGAGCGCCTTCTTGGCCGGCTCGCTGCATCCAATCGCAGGTCACTTCATCGCCGAACACTATGTTTTCGACCCGCCTAGCAAATACGACCCCAAGGGAACCCCCTTCCCAGAAACATACTCCTACTACGGCCCGCTGAACATCTTCGTCTACAACGCCGGCTACCACAACGAGCATCACGACTTTCCATACATCCCCTGGACGCGTCTGAAGAAGGTCCGTGAAATTGCCCACGAGTTCTACGAGCCCCTACCATATCACACCAGCTGGGTCAAGGTCATCTGGGACTTTGTCTTTGACAAAAACGTCACCCTCTGGTGCCGCGTCAAAAGAGCCGAGCCCGTCAAACTCAAGTAATCTATTGCATGTATTCCATACCTTCTACCATGATATTTTATCTCGGACACCTCTGTACTAGACCTGTTTTCTGGGGGCACGCCCCCAGACCCCCTGGCTCGCTTCGCTCGAGGTTAGGGGCTGGTTTCTGTTGTTTCTATTCGTCGAAGCCTGGCAAAACTAATCTAACCCGAGGGTGGTGTTTCTGGGGGCATGCCCCCAGACCCCCTGGGCTCGCTTCGCTCGAGGTTATGGGCTGTGTTCTATTGTCTCTGTTCGTTGAAGTCTTGCGACTATATCCTATCCAGGTGAGGTGTTTCCTTGGGCATACCCCAGAACACCTGGGCTCGCTTCGCTCGGGGTTCTGGGTAATGTTCTGGTCTTTCTATTCGTTGTAGCCTCGCAGAGCTATGGGATGCAGAGGCCTAATTGTTTAATAGAATTCTTTTCAG
Source organism: Blastobotrys ciferrii (assembly GCA_030573635.1). Lineage (NCBI taxonomy): Eukaryota > Fungi > Ascomycota > Dipodascomycetes > Dipodascales > Trichomonascaceae > Blastobotrys > Blastobotrys ciferrii. The sequence goes on along the minus strand of JAJMDO010000052.1, from coordinate 18,290 downwards.
AAAAAGAAGAAAAACCCATGGTGGTTTTGCTTCACAAAAAAGCGATTACGTAAAAGAGGGTTCAAAGGACCGGCCCTGGGTTTACCTAAAACTCGTCTAATCCAACACTGCGTGCTCCCAGAAACTGGCTCTGAAATAGGATATACAGACGCTAGCTCCACAGCTGTGTATTCCTGCGACTCCACAACAAATAGAAAGAATAGAGCACTACCCATAGCTTCCAGCGAAGGGAGCTCAGGAGTTCTGAGGGTATGCCCCCAGAAACGGGTTTGAGTTAGGATCATGACGCAATGAATTAGTAACACAATTGTAGAGGCCTATACTGCAAATTATCGCTCGCCTATGAATATGGACTGCTACAAAGAAATACTACTTCGCTGACAAAGCGATTACGTAATAGTGAATGCAAAGAAAAGAGAAAAAATAGACGCCACCCCCAAGATAAACCAGTCCGGTTTTACACAAACGTGGGCAAAGCCAACCCTGGATGTCCCCAGAAAACTAGCTCTGGGCTAGAAAATTCAGGGACCAGCCCACTCCACTTCCGTATCATTGCGAAGCTTACACAAACCGAAAGAACTAACACTATCCATAACATCGAGCGAAGCGAGCCCAGGGGCCTGGAGGCATGCCCCCAGAAATACACTACTGGGTTAGGGATTGCAGGGCGCCAGCCCCCTGCACCTCGTGGCTCTAAGAGGTTCCAGCGGATAGAAAGGCAAGAACATTTCCCATGGCCTCGAGCGAAGCGAGCCCTCGGGGTCTGGGGGCGTGGCCCCAGAAAATCAATCAGCTTTGCATGCTTAATTTGATAGGGTTATTTTATCCCACGTTAAGAGCGGGATCGGGGATGACGGGGATTGATTAAATTGCCAGGGATCCATGTTGGTGCATTAATAATCACGACAGTATATTGTTTTTTTGAAAAGACAGGATAAGGAGGATGCCGAATAATTTGTATACTCCAATTGAGGTAGGCCGTGTTAGGTTGAAGCATCGAGTTGTTTTAGCACCTCTGGCCCGGTTCCGGGCGGACGATGATCATAGTCCAAATGCCCTAATGACGGAGTATTATACACAGCGGGCGTCTGTTCCTGGGACGTTGTTGATTACAGAGGCTACGTTTCCTTCAGCGCAGTGTGGGTTCCAGCCAAACTCGCCTGGAGTGTGGTCGGAGAAACATATCAGACGATGGAAAGACATTACTGACTCAGTGCATGCGAAGGGGTCTTACATGTTCATGCAGATATTTGCCCTGGGCAGATATTCGAGTAAGAGAATGCTCCGGGAATGGGGGTTTGATTATACCGCTCCATCGGCAATTGCCCCCATGGAGCCCAATCCGTTCACCGGCGAGCGCGAGGTTCCGCGGGCCCTCACACGTGCAGAGATCAAGCAGCTCGTGGCTGACTTTGTTCAGGGGGCAAGGAACGCTATGAGAGCCGGCATGGATGGCGTGGAGATCCACGGTGCCCATGGCTATCTCATCAATCAGTTTCTGGACCAGGATGCCAATCATCGGACAGATGAGTATGGGGGATCAATTGAAAACAAGTGCAGGTTTCTACTGGAGATTGTGGATGCTGTGGGAGAGGCCATTGGGTACGACAGAGTGGCGGTGCGGATGTCTCCGTGGCTGCACAAGAAGATGTGCAATTACGACATCTCGCCCATCCCCATCTTCTCGTACATTGCGACTGAGCTGGAACGACGTGTCCAGCAGGGGAAGCGCGTCGCATACATTCATATAATTGAGCCTCGCGTCGCCGCAGACGTTGACGCGGAATCATACATCGGTTCTAACGACTGGTTCCGATACATCTGGTCTGGGAACCTTGTTCGCGCCGGTGGGTTTCAAAAGAAGCTCGCAGAAGAATACGCTGCTAAGGACGACAAGGCCCTGTTCGCTTTCGGTAGACGCTACATCCCAAACCCGGACCTACCAGTCCGCCTAGAAGAGGACATCGAGCTAACCCCTTACAACCGACAAACTTTCTACTCTGGTGGAGTGGAAGGTTATACTACGTATAAGCCATCAAAGCTGTAGTGGAATAGACGGTTTGAATACTTTTCTGGGGATACGCCCCCAGAACCCCTGAGTCCGCTTCGCGGAATGTCTCATTGGTCCAATAGCGTTTTGAATAGGAAAATAAAGCTGGTTTCACAGAAGAGAACGTTTTACCCGTAATCAGCAAACCAGACCCACTTGGACTAGTAGTATTCTTCTTTTTCCAGAAAAAGGAGCAAAAAGCATCGTTCCACTCCGTACGCGTGGAAGATTACGACTTAACTGGAAAATAATGGGGCTTGCATATGCCATTTTTCAATATATGACAGCTAGAGGAAATTAAACTTATAAGCTTTAAGCTTTGACATGTACAGTTAACGTTCAGCTAGCTATAGCTATATATAGGGTCCGGCCGGCTGGAAAATTAAAATTAAAGCTATAGCTAACGGACGTCGACTAATGTATATATATACGCGCTAAATGCTAGCTCGATCGAGATCATGATCAAGCTCGAGCTCGATGATCCTCATATATCTAGCGCTAGCGATTTAATCGGCCGCGGGCTTAATTTCCTATATATCGATCTACAACAGTTTAGGGCTAGCTACCAACTCTAGCGCTGTTTAGTTTACGTTAATTTTATTGATAAGAAGAGTATATATCGACGTTCGACATTTGCCGTTCAATTTATTTTCGACTTTTGTACGTATATACTCGACATATCTAGATCTTGACATATAGAGTAAACATGTACGTACATATTGGACTCCATTAACCGGTACCACGGTCGAGGAATGCTGCGTCACAAGACGGTCTATCTATAGCTAAACGAGACTGTAGCTATAGATATATCGATACGCATAGCAGAACAAATGCTTTCAATTTGCTTCTTTCCTGGGGAAAAATATGTCTAGCGGACTAGAGACGAAACTCTGAACGAATAAGATAGACTTTGTGGAAATCAGAACGGGCATCATTAAACCAATTGGGCATTGTATTCGTCGTAGTCTCGCAGAGCTAACGCTTTTGGTTCTTTTCTGGAAAAGAACAAAACTTGGTCCTGGGATCAATGGTTCGACCAGAAACTAAGTCGACCGCGGCACAGGAGGAGAGAACTAGAGTTCAGCTGGATGAGATTCAAGCATTTTTTTTTGGCTTTTAATTCTTTGGGGATTATAATTGCTTTCCTTTTTATACATCTGCATAAGGGTTCGAGATCCGACCTTCGGCAAAAAGGCCGAAGCGGCGGAAGAGCTATATGCACATGTATGCGCATGCATGCGCATGCAGGGCAGTCATGATCAGGTTTTATTTTTAGACCGGGCCGGTACCTTGACGTCACATTCGCCATTAATTTGAACTATATTAGTTATGGAATGGATCACTGCTTCCCTAACACTAGGGTTCACCCAAACTCCGCGAAGCGGACCCTGGGGGTCTGGGGGCGTGCCCCCAGAAAAAAAGCTGCTAACTAATTGATCCCCCTTCCGGGATCTTAGTTATATTTAGACACGTTTTGTGATCGACGGACCAACGTTAGATGGTTCACCCGACGCGAGCCGCTTTGACGAGGCACGTTTCCCCGCTAAGAATGCGTCGGGTACATAAAAGAAGTGGGTTTCCATTAGTTTGTGAATAAGTGCAATGAAGGGGTTGTACTGTGTTTTATTAGGAACATTGGCTGCTGCCGAGGCGTTTGTGGCCGACGTCGGGTATGCTAAGTACGAAGGTGAGACGACCGACTATGGTGTGACAAATTATTATGGGATTCCATTTGCTGCTCCACCAGTTGAGGACTTGAGATGGAGGGAGCCGGTTGCAATTGAGGATTCGATTGAGAAGAATGAAGAGGTGGTGAAGGCGACGAAAGTGCCTTCCAAGTGCATTCAGGGGACAACTGATGTTGAGGGCAGCGAGGACTGCTTGTACCTGAATATGCAGGTACCAAAAGGGGCCACTGCAGACTCGAAGCTTCCGGTGGTGGTGGATATTCCGGATGAAGGATATGCTTCTGGCCAGGCCAATGACAATGGTACTTATTTGATCAAGCAATCGGATGATTCAATCATCTACGTTTCGGTTCAATATCGTTTGGGTATTTTTGGATTCCTTGGTGGCGACCAGATTTCGCAGGACGGCAAGAAGAATGTTGGTTTGTTGGACCAGCGAATGGCCTTGGAATGGATCAAGAAGCATGTTGTGGCCTTTGGCGGCGATCCGGAAAAAATCACTCTTGCAGCCGGCAGCAGTGCCCTGCTTCAATTGGTTGCCTATGATGGCAAACAAGAAGACGCTCCGTTCCATGCTGCAATCGTCACATCTCCTCTTGATGCACCCATGTTGACTGATGAAAATCAGAATCTGGAGTATCACGATGTATTGAATCTCGCCAATTGCCAGGACCTGGCTTGTTTGAGAAGCTTGTCTGAAGACGACTTTAAGGCTATCGCAAAAAAGGCGTATCAGAAATCGTATAAGCAAAATGGAGAGGGCCTAACCCCCTGGCGACCAGTTCTTGACGGCGAGTTCATCAAAACGCTGCCTCAGGATGCATTCAGCTATTTCAAATATCAAAACGTTTCCATTATAATGGAACACACCTCTCATGAGGGACACAAGTACACTCCAACCTCCCTCGACACTACAGAAAAGGAAAAACAGGACATTGAACAAATATTCTCCGAGTGCAAGGATGGCTTTGCTGACCGCATCTTTGAAATTTACCCGTTATCGGACTATCAAAACTCCACTTATGAACATCGCTCTGCCTGGTTCGGCGATTGCTTCATTTCCTGTCCTACCCGCTCAGTTGTGTCCCACGTAGGCGTCAACGACGGAAACCCCATTTACAAGTCTATTTGTGATGATGAAACCAACACCAACATCCGCTCCAGCACAGATAAACTTGAAGATGCCTCCAACGCAGAATTAGCGGCAAAACTCGCCAAATATTACATCAGCTTTATCAAAACTACTGGTGACCCCAACACTCATAAACATTCCGACGCCCCAGAATGGCCAACTTATACCATGGACGCCGACACCCTCCGAATCCAGGACAACTCTTTAGAAATCAAGCGAGACACCGACATCAAAAAAGGCTGCGACTTTTTCCATTATTATACTTCTTGTATCAGACATTAAATATCTGTAATCTATTACCAGGAAGAGCTGCCAGACTTGTGTTTTCTTGGGGCACTCCCCCAAACCCGACAGGGTCGGCTTTGCCGAGAGTTCATGGACCACGACACTCTTATTCCAGGAAAACACGTCACCTAACCGAGATGAAAATTTCTGGGGGCACGCCCCCAGACCCCCACGGTCGGCTTCGCCGAGATTTGGGTAATATCCAGTTCTTTCTATTCGTCGAAGCCTCGCAAAGCCACGGGGGTGCAGGGGGCTGACCCCCTGCAAACCGACATCAAAAAAGTTGCGAAATTTTCACTATTAGATCTCTTGTACCAAACATTCCGTATCTATACTGCGTTGTCAGGAGTGTTCACAAGGCTGGTGTTTTCTTGGGGGCACGCTACCAAATCCCCAGAGTTGGCTTCGCGAGATTGGGTCTGGATTGTCCTCTATGAAGGAGAACAATGTTTTTTGATTCATTTTCTTCAAACCCGGGATACTTATAAATCAATTGGCTTTTAGTTTCTTGGAGAGCTCTTCAAACCTCGAGGGTCAACTGCGCGGTGCTTTGGGAAAGTCTTTGTGGCAAACAGCCTTAGTATTGTACAAAAAGATAGCATTCCTTTTGGCGAGTTAGCAAGTTAATGTGTTCCGTATCGAGTTACGACTGAAGTTCGTGTCAGACTACCCATTTTCATCAGTGAATGTCGACATTATCTCTCAGTATATAGTTACAGGAAAAGTTTGACAGTTCAAGAAGGACAAAAATTCACACTAGGAACTCCGATATTGTCATGAGAAATATGTTCCAAGGTCAAGTGCCTACAATAACCGCAATTGAGAGCATGCATAAACTCTTTTCACATACACTGCTTTGAATGAGCCCTGATTTCAGGGCTGAAGAGAAAGCAAAAAAAAGAAAGAATTGGGAGGAGATCAGAGGCTTTTATATTCGAGGTAATTATTTTCCGTCCCGGAATGGATCCAAACCCTACTTCTTATCATCCCCCCCCCAACGCGTATAACCCTATCACTCGATTCCTATACTTGATACATACTTAGACCGATATCAAGCACTCCAACTTCTTGACCGGCCCCTTCACTATATTAGGACAACTGGAAATACGTACTCTACTATATTTATAAGTCAGGTAGTTGTTTTTGGGGGCACGCCCCCAAACCCCCCCCCTAGGGTCGGCTTCGCCGATTCTTATCTAGTTAGTTCTGCAGAGCACAGAAAAAACCTTCTGCGAAAAAGAGCTCTACCAGGTCAGGTAGTTGTTTTCGGGAGTACGCCCCAAACCCCCAGGGTCTGTTTCGTTCTTATCTAGTTAGATCCTGCATAGCGCAGAAAAACTTTCTGCGAAGTAGAATAACACTTTTTGCTTCTTTCTCTAGAAAAAGAAGTGTTCTATTAGGCCCGGTAGTTGATTTGGGGCACGTCCTCAAACCCCCATGGTCGGTTTCGTCGATTCTAGATCCTGCATATTCCTAAAAGCCTTCTGAGAAGCAGAACAAACGCTTTTTGCTTCTTTTTCTGGAAAAAGAAGAGCTCTAATAGGTCTGTTTTGGGGGCACAACTCAAACCCCAGGGTCGGCCTCGTCGATTCTAGGCCCTACACACCCCAGAAAAGCCTTCAGCGAAGCAGAACAACGCTTTTTGCTTCTTTTTCTGGAAAAAGAAGAACACCAAAAGAGGGGCGATGCAGGTTTTTAGAGGCGTCCAAGAGCTTATTGACTGAAGAGGGGAGAGTTAGAATTTAGGTACAGGTTGCTATAACTTTTTCCCGGTAATGTCGACGACCTCACCACGTTCCACAGCTGCCTCCATTTTGCGTCTTTGTTCGAGGAGATGCTCATGTCTTAGCTTTTTTTCATATTCTATCAGTGCAGTGTCCACGCTGTAGCATCCTACAGTAATAATAAAGCCCAACTGAATGAACACTTTGAATGGTCTAGTGATGTATTTGTATGCTGGCCAGTATTTATGCGCCAGCCCTGCACACGCTAACCCCACAATGCCTCCTTTAATTCCTCCAATTGCCCCGTTCTTAAGAATCTAACCGCATAAATTAGCTTCCGTTGCACTTTTCTGGGGGCTCGGCCCCCAGACCCCCTGAGTCCGCTTCGCGGATTCTCATCACAAACAAATCGATTGAGAGAAACCCTGGCACCCTCCACAAGCACCAGTGGATTAGTTTATCCCAACCTCCTCTTACAGCACCAACCCGCATATTGGCCCGGCTTATCTTACGATAAGGACACTAATGTACATCTTCTCAAACCCTTCTTCAACAGTAATCCGGGGGTAGCCGTGACCATTCTATCATACTTACAACGTCGATCGCACCCTGTACCTTGGATGGCTCGTGGTGCGCGGGTCTCATGCTGTCCTAGCTCAATATCACGCAACTGCCTATGCAAGGACTAATATATCGGGACTTCGGACAACCGGTTCAACGCAAACCCCGGACCGGACCCCTACTCCCCAACGTCCCACTATAGCTATATAATTTATATCAAATTCTTGTAAACCAGAGCAGAATCACCACTCTTGTTTCTTTTTCTAGTAAAACCAAAAACTCCACTGGATTAACTGAACTGTACGTTATCGAACCGTTTTCTGGGGGCACGCCCCCAGACCCCCCGGGTCGGCTTCGCCGAGTTTCGGGCAATATAACCATCCGCGAAGCGGAACAACGCTCCAGAAACCAACTTATTGTGGGTTAGGATTGCAGGAGACCAGCCCATGCACTCCCGTGGCTCTGGATTAACTGAACTGTACATTATCGAACCGTTTTCTGGGGGCACGCCCCCAGACCCCCTGGGTCGGCTTCGCCGAGCTTCGGGCAATATTGCCATCCGCGAAGCGGAACATCGCTCGTTGTTTCTTTTACCGGAAGAAGAAGGCAATATACGACCGTCATTAAAAATATAACCCTAGGGGGCTTTAACTAGTTGTAAAATAGACATAATTCAAGCGAATTAAGCGAGAACTAACTCTGGGTTAGGGTTTTGCAGGGGGCTGGCCCCCTGCACCCCCGTGGCTCTGCGAGACTACAACGAATACAAGCAATAGAACACTGCCCATAACCTCGAGCGAAGCGAGCCCAGGGGGTCTGGGGGCGTGCCCCCAGAAAACTATCTCTGGGTTAGGCCCCCTGCACCCCCGTGGCTCTGCGAGGCTACAACGAATAGAACAACAGAAAACAGCCCATAGCCTCGAGCGAAGCGAGCCCCGGGGGTCTGGGGGCGTGCCCCCAGAAAACCTGTCGATATTTCGGAGGGGGGGTCTGGGGGTCTGGGGGTATGATGAAGGGTATCGGGCCGATGGATCGGCTCGAGGGGGAGTCGGGCCGCCGATGGACCAAATGAAATTTCGTTTTGTAGGAAGCTTATAGAGCGAGTTCGTTCGTTAGTAGCTAGTAGGATGACTGCGGAGGAAGAGCAACTGGCGCAGAAGGTGGAGAAGACGACGCTGGAGGACGCGGAGGTCGAGGAGGAGGACGACGCTGCTGCTCCTGCTGCTGAGGGCAATGAGGGAGCGGCGTCGTCTGCGGCGAAGAAGAAGAAGAAGAAGAAGAACAATAAGAAGAAGAAGAAGACGACGACGCCGTCCGAGCAGACGGACCCGCCAAGGGTCGGTCTGTCGAACTTCTTCAAGGACGGCGTGTATCCTGAGGGCGAGATCCAGGAGTACGGCGACGAGAACCGCTGGAGAACCACGAGCGAGGAGAAGCGGGAGCTGGAAAGACTCAACTCGGAGCGGAACAACGACCTGCGAAAGGCCGCGGAGGTGCATCGCCAGGTGCGGCAGTATGCGCAGAAACACATCAAACCCGGCATGAGCACCATCGAGGTGACGGAGATGATCGAGGATGCGGTCCGGGCCCTCTCTGAAGGCGGAGATGACTTCTATAGGGCGGGCATGGGCTTCCCCACGGGCGTGTCGCTCAACCACTGCGCAGCACACTACACGCCCAACAAGGGCGATAAGACGACACTGCGCTACGAGGACGTGCTCAAGGTCGACATCGGAGTGCACGTGAACGGAAACATCATCGACTGCGCCTTCACGCTCACCTTCGACAACCGCTACGACCCCCTGCTCGCGGCTGTGCGCGACGCCACCGACACGGGCATCCGTGAGGCCGGCATCGACGTGCGGCTCGGCGACGTGGGCGCTGCCATCCAGGAGGTGATGGAGTCGTACGAGATCGAGCTCGACGGCAAGACGTACGGCGTCAAGCCCATCCGCAACCTCAACGGACACAACATCCTGCCCTACACGATCCACGGCGGCAAGAGCGTGCCCATCGTCAAGTCCGGCGACCAGACCAAGATGGAGGAGGGCGAGACCTTCGCCATCGAGACCTTCGGCTCCACCGGCAAGGGCTACGTCCACGACGAGGGCGAGTGTTCGCATTACGCGCGCATGAAGGACACGGGCCACATCCCCCTGCGGCTCAACAGCGCAAAGAACCTTCTCAGCACCATCGACAAGAACTTCGGTACCCTGCCCTGGTGTCGCCGCTACCTCGACAAGCTCGGCGAGGACAAGTATCTGCTGGCGCTCAACAACCTCGTCAAGAGCGGCCTCGTCCAGGACTACCCGCCCCTCTGCGACGTCAAGGGCTCCTACACAGCCCAGTTCGAACACACCGTCCTCCTCAGACCAACCTGCAAAGAAGTCATCTCCAGAGGCGACGACTATTAATCTCCTGTAAATTATAATAAACTCTCTTCATCTATTACTCCAACTTACCCGTTTTCTGGGGGCTCGCTTCGCTCGAAGCTTCGTAGCCTTGCAGAGCCACGGGGGTGCAGGGGGCTGGCCCCCTGCAAAACCCTAACCCAAGCCGTTTTCTAGGGGCATGCCCCCAGACCCCCTGGCTCGCTTCGCTCGAGGTTATGGGCTGTGTTCTGTTGTTCTATTCGTTGTAGCCTCGCAGAGCCACAGGGGTGCAGGGGCTGGCCCCCTGCAAATCCCTAACCCACAGTGGTTTTCTGGGGGCACGCCCCCAGACCCCCTGGGCTCGCTTCGCTCGAAGCTATGGGTTGCGGTTTGTTGTTTCTATTCGTTGAAGCCTCGCAGAGCCACGGGGGTGCAGGGGGCTGGCCCCCTGCAAATCCCTAACCCAAGAGGGTTGGGGGGGTTGGAAGGTAAGTATGGGGCTGAAGGGGTTGATGACGTAAGCGAGGGTGGCGAAAAAAAGTATAAATAGGGGTCGATTCCCCGTGGTTTTTTCTTTCTTTCTTCACTGAGGAATAGGCGCGCGTCTAGCTTCTCAGTGGTACCTAGGGTTATTTATTGTACACACTCACTCGCCGCAGTCCTCGGACATCCATTCAAGTGTACGTTGTACAGTAAATAGCCTCAGGTGTCATTAGATCTAGAGACAAGCGCCATTTGCTCAGCACTCAAGCCACAACTACAGCCACTTCTTCTCCTCCCTCCCGCTCTCTCTTCTAGATGGCTCTCGGTAGTACCCGAATCTGCTATTATACGCACTCCCCGCCGTCCCCGGACACCAGAACAAGTGTACGTCGTATAATATCAGATTATTGGACCTACTGTAAACCATCCATTAACACCTCACTGCTCACAGCAACAGGAGTGGTTTCCTGGGGGCACGCCCCCAGACCCCCTGAGCTCGCTTCGCTCGTGGCTATGGGTAATGTTCAGTTTTTTCTATTCGTTGAAGCCTCGCAGAGCCACGGGGGTGCAGGGGGCTGGCCCCCTGCAAATCCCTAACCCACATTGGTTTTCTGGGGGCACACCCCCAGACCCCCGGGGCTCGCTTCGCTCGAAGCTATGGGCTGTGGTGTATTCTTTCTATTCGTTGAAACCTCGCAGAGCCACGGGGGTGCAGGGGGCTGGCCCCCTGAAAACCTCCCTGGGTCCGCTTCGCGGAATAGGGGTAGGTGTACGCGGAACAATGCTTTTTGCCTCTTTTTCTGGAAAAAGAAGAATATCACTTGATTTAGCAGCGACTTGGGGGTTATTTTTGTGGGGTTAGGTTAATATGGTAGTGTGGCGTTTAAGTGGCGGTGTTTGTGGCAACCAATGGAGGGATTTCGAACGGGCCGAAATTGTTGCCGCAAAAGGCGCCACGTGTAACGGAACTACTGGAAGAAAACCTCACGGTGCTTTCTGGAAGTTGTTGATGATGCGCGGAAAGAGGCTGGTCAGTTTTGACGGATGAAGCATTGTCGAGATGATGAACAGTTTGAAGGTCTACCCTACAAAAGCAAACTCCAGAATTGCAGGCTCTGCGAGGCTTTGATGAAGAGAAACATTACCCAAGCCTCGAGAGAAGCGAGTGAGCGTGGTGCTCGTGGTGCCTCAGACAAAGAGACTCAGGATTGCGGGCCCCATGAGGCTTTGATGAATAGAAGCATTATACATAGTCTCGAATGAAGCGAGCCCAGGGGACCGGGCGCATGCCCCAAAGATTGTTAAACACAACTGTTTTTTTTTTTTTTTTTTTTTTTTTTTTTTTTTTTTTTTTTTTTTTTTTTTTTTTTTTTTTTTAGTAGAAAAAGAAGCAAAAGCACAAGTGTTTTCTATCTGCGGGGCCTGGGTGACGATGGAAATGAGATTAAGTTAATTTTGGGAGCAATTGATGAAGGCCGACGATGCTTTCCAACAGGTAATGCAGCACTGGAGAAAGTCAGGAGATTCAGCCTAGAGTGCGGCGAGCCCAGGGGGCCTGGGAGTGTGCCGCCAGAATCACCACTATGCCATTTCATTTATTTATTCTTTCTTTCTTTTAATAGTAAAAGAAGCAAAAGCACAAGTGTTTTCTATCTGCAGGGCCTGGGTGACGATGGAAATAATGTTAAGTTAATTCTGGGAGCAGTTGATGAAGACTGATGACGCCTTTCAACATGTAAAGCAGCACTGCATGGGTAAAGTCAGGAGACTCATGACCAAGTTCAAAATGGAGACGTACAAGGTTTTTCGTAACAATCGTCTCAGGAGACTATAAAGTAATACGGCCCTTCAGAAATTGCGGAATCTATCGAACTGTCCAATTTCCACAGGAATGGTTTTAACAGATCATAATTTTTCAGATGATAGTGAATGGATATAATACGAGGATGCCAGCGCTGGATTCAGACACCACTGACAACACGCATCCACTGGATATTCTATGCCAGGAGGAGGTCAAGCTTTCAGTATCACGATTGAGCAACTCGGATGCGTATTAGATCCAAACTTGGGAAAGTCCCCCACTTGGGTCACGTGCAGTCAAAGTTAAAAAGAATTTTGTCACCATGTACCATGGAGGTGCACAAAACAGTCCAGTGGCAGAATGAAAACCAAGGTTCGTGCTTCATTGGCCCATGATGCAATAATCACATTGTATGAAGACCTTAGACGACGGAAGAATGGTGAGTGTTTGATCTGACGGCGCCAGCGGGCAGGGCTAACGAGTAGACTGGTGTATGTTCACCTTTTCACAACTTCGATTGACTCATACATGCAAGTTTTCTGGTGGCATGCCCCCCAGGCCCCTGGGACGGCTTCACCGATGCCTGGGCCAAACAACTATCTACGAACCAACCAACGTTTTTACCTGCAAAAGAAAGGATAATTTAGAAAAAACTTAACCCAGTAGTTGCTTTCTGGGGCACACCCCCAGACCCCCTGGGGTCGCTTCGCTCGAGGCTATGGATACTAGTTATTCGATGGAGCCTCGCAGAGCCACGGGGGTGCAGGGGCTGGCCCACTGCAACCCTAACCCCCAACTTGTTCATTCAGAAACTTACAGTTATACACCCAGGATTCCAGGTGGAAATGTACTATAATGGTGAATTCACTCTTGTGGTATGGCCTGCGTTGGAGAGATAATGGAAAACAAATCATATTGGATGATGTACGGCCGTTCCTGAGTCGTCCCGAGGATGTGTTAATCAGCTACAAAAAGATCTGCAAAGACACTGATAACTAATACGTTATTGCGCGTACCTCATTCGCCCCAGTTGGACAGGTGAATGCGTTATCTAAGTCGATTGCCAGTTCAGATGAGCGTTGATCACGTTTGAACAACAGACTCATCTGGGTCTTGGTCACATCAATTTTTCTTTCTGAAGCACAATGGGCCAAACGATGCACCAGCTGGATGCGATTTCTGGTATTTTTGTTGTTTGCAAGCCGATCGATTGGAAGAGTTTGAAAGGGAACTTAGCGAAGCAGACTCTTGGGGTCGTCTCCAAGAAGTGGGAAAGCTCTCGATAACTGTAAATCAAAACCAACATAGTGTCCCAAGAAATGATGAAGAGGACACTATTACGAGCGTTAATGCGGGCTTTTCGTGCAGTCTGGCAAGGCAAACCAGAGGAAAAACTTCTGGGTAAGGATTACAGGAGGCCACTTCCCCCCCCCAGTCCCTTAGCTCTGCGAGGCTTCAACGAATAGAAAGAGTGAATCATTACCCATAGCCTCGAGCGAAGTGAGCCCCGGGGCCTGGGGGGGGGGGGGGGGGGCGTGCCCCCAGAACACATCTGGGTAAGGGTTGAAGTGGGTCCAGGGGTAGAGCGCCCATTAAGAGAAGGGGTGGTTCGTATTGATGATATAATACATACAATAAATAAATGTATTGTGAAAAAAGGTACCAACAGAAAACAATGATTTTAAAAAACTAAAATAAAAAGAAGGGTGTTTAGAAGAGCTTCCAGCCGATGAGGAACGAGAAGAGGGCGACAAGGAGGACGACGGGGATGGGGATACCGGAATTAGCTGGTTGGACGGGGCGTGATTGTGTGGTGGCGGAAGAAGGAGACTGTTTTTCAGACGACGAGCTGACGGCCTGCTTTTCGTTGTTGTTGTCGGAGGAGGAGGACTTCAGGTCCTCGGACATGGCCGAGATCTTCTGTTTGGCCTCGTCAATCTCCCTGTCGGACTGTTTGCTAGGTGTTACAAAGTCAGCGTTCTGAGCCGTGGCAGCCGCACCGGCGCCGACGCCAAGGGTTGCCGCAGCCGCACCCAGGGCCTCGGTCTGGTGTCCGTTCGAGCCCTCGTCTTCATACGCCGGTGGCTGCTGTTGCTTCTCCTGTGTCGTTGGCTGCTGCTGCTGCTGCTGCTGCTCTGGGGTAATGTCGTAATGCACCCGGATCTTTTTGTTTACAATCGTGTCCTCGTGGTTGGTCTCGATGTCGCTCCATAGCTCGGCGAAGTTGGCGGTCGCCTCTGGGTCCGACACTGGCGCGCTCAGCACAAGGAACTTGTCCTTGTGCTTCGAGTCTGGATTCGCCTCCTTACCCTGACGGACAACTACATCCCATGTTAGCATCCAGAACCATGCATGCACGGCAATTATACTCACTTGAAACCTCAACCTTCTCACCAGGCCCAATCACGGAGGCGTTGGGGCGCACACAATACAGCTTTGGCGCAGTCGTCTTGATCTTGTACGCCATTGCCTGCTTGCTAGTGTTAGTCAAATGCAGCGGCTGGGCCGATGATTCGCTCAATGGAGCTACAATTCCAGTTAATACTCTTACTTCGAAACACATTCATCACAACAGCCTTTTAAACACTCCACTAACCAATTCATTTCCACGGTGGGTAGTGTTCTGGGGGCACGCCCCCAGACCCCCTGGGTCCGCTTCGCGGATTATGGGTGAAGGGAGCCCTTGTAGAAAAGTACAATGGTTCAATCCTTTGCGAGGCGGATAAACAGTTAAGGAAGACTTCATCACAACTTTGAAGGGATCTTGCTGCTAGACACTCTTAGAGTACAATTTTCCCCGAAGCGGACAAGCGCTTTTGCTTCTTTTCTGGAAAATAAGAACCACTATCACAATGTTGCTTCGAATGCCAAATGATGAACTCCTAGGAGAACGAGCACGACCCAATACTTCCCGATGAATCTTTCTACCCTTATCCGAAAAAAAGACCCCTTCCAACACAAAGCTACATTTTTCTGAATTCCAAAGAAGGGCCACGGTTTGATCCTCCGCGAAGCGGACCAACGCTTTTGCTTCTTTTCTGGAAAAGAAGAATCACAGATCACAACGTTGCTCCGCATATCACATGAACTCCTAAGAGAACAAGCGCGACCCAACCCTTCCCGATGCGTCCTTCTACCCTTATCCGAAAAAAAAAGACCCATCACCATAAAACTGCATTGTGATGCTTTCTGGGCATTCCACAAGAAGCGCCACGGTTCGATCCTCCGCGAAGCGGACAAACGCTTTTGCTTCTTTTCTGGAAAAGAAGAAGACACTTGATTCGACTCTCTCCGAAGTGGGCAACGCATTTGCTTCTGGAAAGAGAAACACCACTGTCACTCGATCAGTCGAGCAACGCGTCGACCGACCAGATTAGGGTGAGACTCAAAGGGCCCGAAACGCAGGGGCAGTGACAGCCCCGTCAGGAACAAGGGTCCGACAACGTCAATGAGGCCATTCAGTCGTCGAACGGTTTGCCAAAGCAACACTGTCCCTCGTCGTGGAGTGGAGCAACTGTACAGATGCAGTGGCGAGGCAAGCAAGCGAGAGGCGTGTGCGACTGACGGCAACAACGAATGAAGCGTGGGTGCGTGTGGCTGTTGTTATGTAGCTGTGGCTGGTACTTACCCTTAAACTCGAGGACGTCGGGATTGATTTCCATGGTATGTGTTGTCGGTGCGCAGGTTCAATCAAACAGGAACGATGAAGGCTGTACCCGAATTAAGGCGGTTGTCGATTCTGTTGTGGTGGTGTGCAACTGTCGTACGTAGTCAAAACCGAGGCGCTCTCTCCCAGCATGAGATCGATCGGGCGGACCGGCGTCGGCACCCCGGTCCCGTTCGATCGCGATGTGGCAACTCCAGCCAGCCACCCGAACTTACTCTTACCTTATTAAACTAAACAAAGAGCCTAATATCCAGTCATGTCTGATATTCGTCAATCTGTAAGTGTTCAAACCTTATTACCTCTTGCTCCCCTGCGCAACCTCCTTCCACCCTTCCAACAACCCTATTCAAACCAATCCACCTCATCCCTACACTAAATCCCCGGGGAACACCCTTGGTCCTCGTGTCTCCTTCGTGGATCTCGGACATAGCATATCCTTGCCCATTGAAACATACGCCCGAGCCAATGCATCAAATATTCGGGTTGTCCAGAAGCAATTGTCGCCACCCATTCTACGCCGCCACATTGTGTGCGGCTTTCTGGCCACATCCCCCTGGGTCGGTTTTTTTTGGGGACATGCCCCCAAACCCCCAGGGTCGGTTTCGCCGAAGGTTGGATTAATGGACCTTCTGCGAGGCTACACTGATGCTTTTGCTTCTTTTCTTATTTTTTGGGGGTAAGCCCCCCCCCCCCGGGGTCGGCTTCGCCGAAGGTTGGGGTGAAGTGAATAGAAGGACGGTTTTCACTCTGTTTATCGGAGAGGAATACTACAAAATGGGGAATTCTCACTTTTAGGAAAAGCTGAAGGTTTGCAGTGGTTGAGTGTAGATCAATTCTGCGGAGAGCAATGCTTTTCTCTTTACGCTAGCAAAGAACAAGGCGAGAAGTTGTTCTATTTAAGGAGCCTCAAAGTTTCTGGGCATGGGCTTTCGTAGGTCGCGATGGTTAACAGTCGCCCACAAAATAAATCGGGGCTCTTGGTTTCCTTTTTTACGACTTTAAGCCTGGCTCCTTTCACGAAGTGAAGTTATGGTATACTACAGGTGAAATACCATGAATTGTGGTATTGCATCAATTGGCTCGAATGTTCGTCCGCGAAGCGGAACCATGGGAATTGGGAGCTGGCCCCTAAAGTGAGCCATACAGAGTGAAGAGTGTTTCAATTGAGCACGATACATTTTGTTTTTCGCCGACTCTGCGAGGCTTCAACGAATAGAACAATAGAACACTGCCCATAGCTTCGAGCGAAGCGAGCTCTGGGGGTCTGGGGGCGTGCCCCCAGGAGACCACAACTGGGTCAGGATTTGGGACAGCTTAGAGACGTGAGTCTGAGAGAGAAAGAGGTTTACTAACGGAGATAGCTGCGGGAAATGGGATTTGCGGCCAACCGCATAGAGGCAGCGGTTCGGAACACGTCTGGGGAGTCGTTGGAGGAAGCGGTTCAGTGGATTGAGGAGCATCAGGCAAAGTTTGACATGGACGAGGCGAAGGGGCTAGATCCTGAGGAGCCAATTGATATTGCGGAGCTGAACGACGACCAATTGGCCAAGATTAAAAAGGCTGCGGCCCACGAAGGCAGTTCTTCTACCGGCTCAACCAACGAGCCAGAGCCTGCACCCCCAAAGACGGAGGAGGAGAAGGCTGCGAAGCTGGCGGCGCTCAAGGAGCGGGCAGAGCTGCGCCGCAAGGAGCAGGCCAAGAAGGATGCGGAGGAGAAGCGCAAGAACGACCGGTTGATGTTGAAGAAGGAGAAGGACTACGCGCAGATCGTCGAGGAGCAGCAACGGAAGGAGGCCGTCAAGGAAGCGGAGAAAAAGAAGAAGGAGGCCAAAGAGGACGCTGCAGCCAAACGACGCATCAAGGAGTTGATTGAGCAGGATAAACGTGATAGACAGCAAAAACGACAGGGCGAATCTCCCCAACAGGAAGAACCAGTCAAGAAGCCTTCTCCACCGGCAAACAAGGCACCACCTGTGCAACGGACCGAATCTAAAATCAGATACAGAATGCCCAACTCGCCACAACCCGGTATGCTGACGTTCCCATTGACAGCTACCGTGGCGGATGTGGTCAATAAGATCGCTCAGGATCACGGACTCGATGCATCGTCCGTTCAGCTCGTCACAACGTTCCCTACCCAGACGTTCACCGTCTCCGACACAAAGGCTCTCACAGACGCTGGCCTCGTGAACACAAACGTCATGGTCAAACTCGCTTAGTTATTTAATATCATCTATTGGCATTTCAGTAGGCTTTCTGGGGGCACGCCCCCTGACCCCCTGGGTCGGCTTCGCCGAAGTTTGGGTTAGCCTTCTGCGAAGCAGAACTAGCGCTTTTGCTTTTTTTCTGGAAAAGAAGAGGTTTGTTGTAGGAATTTTTTTGAACTTCTTCCAGGAGAAAAAAAAAAAAAAAAAAAAAAAAAAAAAAAAAAAAAAAAAAAAAAAAAAAAAAAAAAAAAAAAAAAAAAAAAAAAAAAAAAAAAAAAAAAAAAAAAAAAAAAAAAAAAAAAAAAAAAAAAAAAAAAAAA